>CM064582.1:521779-807977 GCA_032716605.1 Paralithodes platypus
AACCCAAACGAAGGCTATATCGTTGTTTTATGATGGATTATTGTTTGTTATTTCTGATTTAGGGTATTAAAAACCATGTTAGTGAAGTGTTTTGCTAGTCTGGTGTACGTGACCAAGGTGGGATCCACGAGGGGTCATGGTTTGCGATTGTTTGTGGATCACTTTCATACCCATAATGAGTCAATTATATTGCGATTGATCACTTGAAGTAGTGTATTTTACTTGTATAAGTATTTCTTAGTGAAAAACACTGTTATTACTGGTCGAGCATTGCTCTGGTTTAGGCTACGTGACCAAGGTGGTGGAGCCCACGAGGGGGCCATGCTTTTGGCCAAACGTTTTGCTTGTTTGCTGTGGAACACTTTCATATAAATATCAGTCAATTATATTGCTATTTATCCATTCAAGTAGTTGTATCTTACCTTGTATTAGTGTTTCTTAGGGAAAAAACTTTGCATTACTGGTCGAGCATATGTCGCCATGCCTCACCTCAAGCCCCTGTGCATTGTTGCTCGATAATTTAGTGGTGGAAAGTGCTTGCATTAGTTTGCTCGATAATTAATTATTGGTGGAAAGTGCTTGGGAGGTAAGTTTTTTTTAGGCAAAAGCACTCTACATATACGGCTTGGTGGCCACGATGAAATCTCAGCAGTGTGAGTAAGCTACACGTCAACATTTTTGGTGGTGGTGGTGGGTGGTGGTGGAGATGGTGTTAGTGTTGGTGGAGATGGTGGTGGGGGTGGTGGTGGTCGTGGTGGTGATGGTGGTGGTGGTGATGGTGGTCGTGGTGGTGGGGGGTGGTGAGATGGTGGTGGTGGTGGTGGAGATGGTGGTGGTGTTGGTGGAGATGGTGGTGGTGTTCGACACCAATAGGGTAAGGGTCCCTTTTCTGACCGGTGGGTCAGGTTTTCAGAAAATGAACCCAACCCTATTTTGTGTCAACCCCACCACCCATCTCCACCAACACCACCACCATCTCCACCACCACCACCACCATTGAATTATTTTTAAATTATTTTTTTTTTTTGTGTTTAGGCCTTATTTATATTGAATTTGTAGATTAGTTTATTATATCCCTGTTATTCCGTGATGGAGCACATAAAAAAGTATTAGATTTGTATTTCATTTATATTTTTGCTTTATTATATTTAAAAATTTATAGTATATTATCCCTGTTTTCCCTGTGTATGGGATCACCATAAAAAGTAGTGTATATTAGTGTATTTCATTTATTATTTATGCTTTATTATATTAATCTATTAAGACCCAACATAAATGTCCCCACCACAACTCTTATTATATAGAATTATATATATATATATATATATATATATAGATCTATATATATATATATATATATCTATTCATCTCATTTATTCTATATATACTTATTATAATAATCTATAATCTTATATATATAATTAATTAGTGTTTATGTATTTATCTATGTTATTGCCACCTCCCCCTCCCTCATCCCCCCCCCCCTTATACCTCCCCTCCCCCCCTCCCCCCAATTATACCTCCCTCCCTCCCACATACCCATCCCCCCCGTACCTTCCCCCTCCCTCCCCCCCCAGTTATACCGACCTCCCTCCCCGCCCTCCCCCCTCCCATCCTCCCTTCCCCTCTCCCCCTCCCCCTACCGCTCCCTCCCCCTCCCTTTCCCCTCCCCCCATATATATATAATATTTTTTTTTTTTTTTTATTTGGGTGGGGGAGGCGTTATTTTTTATTTTTTATTTTATTTTTCTAATTGTAGATTGCATATAATATATATATATATATATATATAGATATATATAATATAATCTAATGCGTGTTATGTATGTATTTATTGAGTTTATGCCCCCTCCCCCTCCCTCCCCCCCCACCATTCTATACACCCCTCCCTCCCCCATTATACCTCCCTCCCCCCTCCCCTCCCCTCCTCCCCCTCATATATATATATATATCTCTATAGATATATATATAGCTATCTTTTTATTTAGTTTTCATTTTTATTGGGTGGGGGAGGGTTATTTTTTATTTTTATTTTATTTATTTGTCTAATTGTGGAATTGATAAAGTAGATATATATATATATATATATATATATATATATATATACATTCGTAGTTATGTATTTATCTAAGTTATGCCCCCTCCCTCCCCCATTATACACCCTCCCCCTCCTCCCCCCATTAAACACCCCCCCCCCCTTATATAATTCATTCATTCATTCAATCATCACTTCCGAGGTTCGGAGCCCACCTTCATTCACCCATCATCATCATCATCATCATCATAAAAAAAAAAAAAAAAAAAAAAAAAAAAAAAAAAAAAATCTACTACATTTTGCACTACAGTGGATATAGGCCTCCTGGGGAAACCACTCTAAAAAAATAACGAGTCCAGTGCAGTACTTCTTTGGGTGGCTTGGAAATTTGCACATATTTCTCTGGGTTGACACCATAGATATAGATATATATATATATATATATATATATATATATATATATATATATATATATATATATATGCTATATAAAATATATATATAAATATATCCACACACATACATTACATCCCATTTACCATTCTTTATATTTTGTTATGACACCTTGTATATATAAAATTTATATATATATATCTATATATATATATATATATATATATATATATATATATATATATATATATATATATATATATACTGTCTATATATATATATATATATACACTGTATATATATATATATATTTATACATATATATATATATACATTACTTTATTTAATTTACGTGTACAATAGAATTATTTCTGAATTTATTACCTGAAGATAACCTGGCTTTCTTATTTTTTTTTTTTTCAGTGTCAACCCAGGGGCCATTTCCCTTCTCGTTGGAAAGGGTGTATATTGGTGGCAAAGATATACAACTGTATAAACATTCTCATATATTTTCATAACAATAACAATGCATGGAAACAATTGCGCATAGCTCACGAACCAATTACTCTATATTATTTTTGTTTTCACCATTGGATAGAGCACAATTTTCCGATTCCGGTGATATATACAGTTATATACGTATCCGACCAAATAACGCAACCACGAGGTGGGGAACAGCTCGGAACCCGGCTAGCATCGCCGGAACAGAGACGGGTGAAGCGTAAATATTCGCATTTTGGCTCTTCATTTCAAATATTCATAGCGCAAAAAGTATTCGTCCTAGGAACTTCTAGTTTGTTTTATACTCATCAGCATTATTTGCGGTATTCATTGAGCCTAAATTTAAAACCATACACTTCGTAGCAACGAAATAAATCGAAAATGTTATAAACCATATCAATCAAAATCATATATTTTTTTTTCGGTCACTGCATGGAAACAATTGTGCATAGCTCGCGAACCAATTATGCTATATTATTTTTGTTTTCACCATTGGAAAGAGCACAATTTTCCGATTCCGGTGATATGTACAGTTATATACGTATCCAAGCAAATAACGCAACCACGAGGTGGGGAACAGCTCGGAACCCGGCTAGCATCGCCGGAACAGAGATGGGTGAAGCGTAAATATTCGCATTTTGGCTCTTCATTTCAAATATTCATAGCGCAAAAAGTATTTGTCCTAGGAACTTCTAGTTTGTTTTATACTCATCAGCATTATTTGCCGTATTCATACAGCCTAAATTTAAAACCATACACTTCGTAGCAACGAAATAAATTGAAAATGTTATAAACCATATAAATCAAAATCATATATATTAATTTTTTCGGTCACTGCTTGAGAACTATTGAAGATAAACAATTTCTGTTTTCAGATTTGGAAAGAGGAGAAAAAATACTATTATTTGAGCAAAAAAAATATATGGTCATCACTCACAATTTAGAGCTAGAACGGTGTGAAGACAATTGCATGGGAAATAATTGTATTCCGGACTCATTTACACTTTCATATTTTGATTTATTTACATTTTTTTTTATTTTATCATGTACTATAAATATTCCTCTTTCCATTGATATATGATACATCACAATAAACAGCATTCTGGTGGATGGAAATCGCGAAAAATTTAAGGCTTCGACAGCACTCATGAGCCAAATTCAAGACCCAAAATACTTGTCAAGTGCCTCCTTGGACTTACTGGAACATAATATGTCGGAGGCAGTTAAGCCTTCGTTGGGCGTTTTCGTGGCCCACACCCATATCCAAGACACTAAATTCGAAGGCGATGTAGATGCCACAGTGAATAAGCTTGCCCAACACATAAAAATTTCTTTCCCCACATTGACCAGAATCCAACAAGAACAGCAAATTCTGGTCAACCTTGTGTCGATATTGCCCTCAGCAGTAAAAGACCATTTCCGGGTGCACGATTTCGTCGGATACAAAAAAGATCTCATCACGATCCGACGTATTTTGGCCGTGCGCACAGAAGCACCCACCCAAATCGCTGCAATCAAGAGGTTTCCCACGCACCCGCAGCAAACCAACCACCTAAACTCCAAGAATGCCTACCAAGCCTCATCCTTCAACAACAGACACACCTACCCTTCCGGCAAGCCCCAACCCAGTAGACCCTGGTTCCAACCGACCCAGCCACGCAGAATCTTCAACCGGAATAGCAACTACAACACCTACCAAAGTAAACACCCTACCTTAGTCATTATCAACCCCTATGATTTCCCTGCCTGTAATGCTCAGTGTGCCCTCCATCAAATTCGTGACTCTGCCAAACCTCGCCCCTCTACTCCTCGCATTTCTGTAAATGAAGAGGAGTGGGGACAAGAGGAAGAAATAGCCCCCCATATCATGACCTCAGACGATACCGAAGAAACCCTGGAGGAGGTAGACACCGACCCCCAGGATTTTTAAAGTATCCCCCGCCCACGATGGGCTCGGCGGGGGACGCCATAACTAGTCGCACTGCCCCCATTTATTACATAGCCAAAATCAAGGACATTCCTGTCCGCTTGCTAATCGACACGGGAGCTGCCAAGTCATGTTTGTTCAAATCTCACTATGAAAAACATCCCCGACTATTTGGCCCTTTGTTAAACACCAAAACAGAACTCATCTCAGCTGCTGATACTTACTTAAATCTCCTAGGAGACACTTTACCCCTATCAGTAACCACTCCTGACCCCCATGCTCGTTGTTATCACACATTCACAGTATTTTTCTCCAACTGTAAACATTATGATGGTTTCCTTGGACTTGACCTCCTTCAAAAACTCCAGGCCCAGATTGACTGCGGCCAAAGGCTGATCTCATTTAAAAACAAATTCCAGCCCAAAGCCTCTGACAAACCAATCACGCAGAAACCCATTCCCAAAAAGAAAAAACAACCTCCCCCTCAACAAACCCTGAGTCAGGGTTACCAAGTTGCAGCTAGCACTAAGGTGACTTCTAAAACCTCCCCTTGCCCCGAGTTACCTCAAAACCTCACTCAATTCAGAAACAAAATGCCTCAACAAACGAAAGAAGACAAGTCCAAGCAACTCCCTCTCGGTAATCCCCTCAATTCTCGTAACTCTGTCCAGAATAAATCCTCCCATGTTTTCAGGACAGACTCTGATATATGTAACCATAATTCTATCCAATGTTTATGTACACATGTTTCCAGAGAAAATGCCGACCGATGTACCCAAAAATGTTTTTCCCATGCCCCCAGAAATGTTCAACTATCCCACAACCAACAACAATTCCCTGGTGACAGTTTTCCGTCAGTAGCTCCCTTTCCCCCCACACCATTCACACCCCTGAAAAATTTCACAACCCCACACTTGACTCGCCCTATCATGACCAACAAACTCACCAGTCCCACATAACCTGGAACCAGACCGTTACTGCCACCAAAAAAATTCCTCACCTTCGTCCTGTTAACAACCCCAAATCAATACACCAGTCCTACACCAATAACCCATGTTCTACACCTAACTTTTTCCCCACCAACCCTCCACAGTCCCCCCAGCAAATCCCGTTTTCTAACTCGCTGACCTCTCACCCCTCTGAACTGCCCGCACGCGCCGTTAATCCCCCCCTCACGCGTGCCGAGGGACACAACCATGTTCCCACCATGCCCCCAGAAATGCCCAGCTATTCCACCACCACCCCATCCCCCTTGTGACAGTTTTTCGTCAGTAGCTCCCTTCCACCCCACACAATACACACCCCTAGAAAACTCCCCAACCCCACACTTGACTAGCCCTCACATGACAAACAATACCACCAAATCCACATAAACTCCAAACAAACCGTTACTGCCACCGACAACGCTCCCCCCACCAACCCTCCGCAGTCCCTCCAACAAATCCCGTTTTCTAACCCCCTCACACCGCGCCCCACTGATCCTCCCACACGTGCCGCTAATCCCCCCCTCACGCGTGACCCCCACCAAAGTGACCTTTCCCCCCTTATAAGTACCAAGCACCTGCTCGCCAGTCAATCCCCCACCATCATTAGCCCAGCGGTAGTTCAGGATAAATGCCAAATTCCCCCCCACCATCAAAAATGGATGAACCTGCGGCCCATACCCCAAACTCACATGATATTTTCCCCCCCTAACACGTCCCCCAACCCGCATCGTTGCCTCTTACAACCCGCCATCATTTCCGCTCGCATCAACCACATTCTCGTGGCAAATATCTCAGAGGAACCCCTGACATAACCAAAAGGTCTCATTATAGGAGACCTCGAAACTTTCGATGACCTCCCCATACATTGTAACGACACCCCTACCAGCCTCCAATTGCCCCCTCTCCCTGAGACACTATCTGACCACCAAAAGAACGGCATGTACGACCTACTGCTGGAATTCAGTGACGTGTTTTTTTTTTTTTTTTTTTTTTTAAGAGACAATGAACGGAGGAAGGAAAAACACAGATAAAACAAAAAGGTCCATGTGCCTAAAGGCATCCTCCATTCATAAAATGTTTGTAACAACTGGATTTAAACATTTGTTGATTGTAAGTTTGTGGAAAGCAATTCGAGGGAAGTGAATTCCAAAGAGTAGTAGCTCTGGGGATAAATGAATTCTGATAAGCAGAAGTTCTGCATTGTGGAGGAGAAAGTGTAAATTCATGGGCGCTCTCAGCTGCCCTAGTTCTACGGGGAAAGATGTGGAGAGGCGGCACAATTGAAGCAAGTTCCTCGGAACAATTGCTGTGAAAATATCTGTAGAATAATGCAAGGGATGCAACGTTTCTTCGTATGGCTAATGTAGGAAGGTCCTGTGTGATTGCAGGGTTATTGATTAATCTACTAGCTTTATTTTGAATTTTGTCCAACTGCCTCAATGCAACCACTCCACTTCCACCCCACAGAGGTGAACAGTAATCCATCTGAGAGCGCACATGACTTTTATATATTACGGCCAACTGCTCGTCAGTGAAGAATTCTCGAACTCTGTACAGGAGTCCCAGTTTTTTAGAGGCATTCTTAGCAATGCTTCTAACATAATGTGTCCAGCTCAAGTTAGTAGTTAATGTTACACCGAGAATGTCAATACTTGGGGAAGTGGGAATATTTACATCATTAAAAAATATATGGGAGTCAGTGAGATTCTGTCGGTTAGAAAATTGAATGTACTTGGTTTTCTGTGCATTAAAGGAAACTAGATTCTCTTGTCCCCATTCATTAATTCTAGAAAGGTCCTGGTTCAGAGAAATTGCAGTGTTTATTTTTGAATTTATAAGATCGGGTTGGGTGAAAGAATGGTAAATGTGAAGGAACTGTGGAGTGTTGAGTCATCTGCGTAGGAATGTATTGGATTATGAGTGGTAGATATGAGATCCTTGATATGAATGAGGAACAGAGTTGGGGCCAAAACTGATCCCTGGGGAACACCAGCATTTATTGAGTGAAATTGAGAATAAAGGCCATCTACCATTACACATATTTTTCTGTTATGAAGATAAGAAGAAATTAGTGGAACTAATGATGCAAGGCAGTAGTGTGACATCTTCGACAATAAGGATTGATGCCAGACTCTATCAAATGCCTTTGATATATCCAGTGCTATTGTATGTGTTTCACCATGTTGGTCTGTAGCTTGGTTGATTTGATGCGTAAGATTGATTTGATGCGTTTGTTTGCCCAACAACCCACCGAAATCGGACAGACTGATGTAGAACAACACATCATTAACACCACAGGCCCCCCCATACGACAACCATCCCGTAGAAAGAACCCCATACAACGTCAGGAAGAGGAACGCCAAGTCCAGGAAATGTTGGAGGCCGGGATTGCCACCCCGTCCATTAGCCCCTGGTCTTCCCCTGTTGTCTTAGTCAAAAAGAAAGATGGGACAACCCGTTTTTGCGTCGATTACAGGAGGTTAAATGACATAACCATTGAATACGCTACGCCCTTACCCCGAATAGACGATTCCCTTCACTCCCTACACGGATCCAAATGGTTCACTACCCTCGACTTGCAAGCAGGGTATTGGCAAGTGCCTATCAAGGCCGAGGACCAAAAGAAAACAGCATTTTCCACTAGTGGTGGCCATCACTATGAATTTAACGTCCTACCTTTTGGCCTCTGTAACGGACCCGCCACTTTCTCCTGTTTAATGGAAACTGTATTACATGGCCTAACCTGGGAAACCTGCCTAGCCTATCTGGACGATTATTGTGTACTCTCCAACCTGGGAAGAACACCTCCTCAGGTTGAGACAAGTCCTTCAAAGAATCCGAGCCGCCGGGTTGAAATTAAAACCCTCAAAGTGCGTGATTGCCCGGAATAAGGTAGATTTTCTCGGACACGTGATATCTGAACATGGTATTGCGCCAGACCCAAAGAAACTTCAAGCCGTACAAAACCAAAGCCCACCCACCACTGTTAAAGGAATACGTTCGTTTCTAGGTTTAGCCACATACTACAGACGTTTCGTCCCCCACTTTGCCACCATAGCCAGACCCCTCCACCAACTTACTCACAAAGACCTCAGTTCACCTGGACACCTGAAAGAGACCTCGCATTTAACACTTTGAAGCAAAAACTAATCCAAGCCCCTATTGTCATTTTCCCTGACTACCAGAAACCTTTCCGTCTTTTTACCGACGTATCTCTGTTCGCCATGGGTGCAGTTTTAGCTCAATTCAGAGACGGAAAGGAACATGTGATAGCGTATGCCAGTTCCACCCTCACCCAACCACAACAGAATTACGCAGCCACCATGAGAGAGTGCTTAGGGATCATTTGGGCACTCAGCCACTTCCGGTCATTTGTGTTGGGCGCAAAACTCGAAATAATTACCGACCATCAATATTTACAATGGCTGCGTAGGTGCGAAACCAACTCAGCCATTTTGGTACGTTGGAGGGAGACACTAGAGGACTACGACTTTACCATACAATATCGTCCCGGCAAACTCCATACTAATGCAGACGCCCTGTCACGTTTGCCAGTACCAAAAGACCCCCCCACCAACCTAGCCGCCTTACAAAACACTCAATTGGTATCTACCCCCACCCCTCGACAGAATGCCCCCCCAGCCCCCTCCCTAATTCAATCTTGGGAAGCAATCAGACCCCCCTGGATACCGTTAAATGTCTTCAGGGGACTGACTCGCTGGGGAGATCAACTTGCCACAGACACTGGTCACATAATCTTGGACCCCACCATTGCCCATGACTACATGATTGCCATCCACGAGGGAAACGGCATACACCTTGGACAAAAAGATGTTAAAGATCTTCACAGACCAATACTGGACCCCCAACCCCTCCAAAATTGCACAACGAGTGACAGAATCCTGCAAACCGTGTGTATTGGGAAAGGATAGATCACGCACCCAAGGCCCAGCTGGTACCATTTCTGCCAACAAACCGTTCCAAGTCCTATCCCTCGACATCATGGGCCCGTTCCCTTCTTACGCTGGCAACCGCTATATCGTCACATTTGTGGACGTATATTCAAAATGTTTAATAGCCTGCCCAGTTAAAGACCACACAGCCACCACAGTCGCCACACTGCTTGCCACAGAAGTGTTCCCTATATTCGGCCTTCCCCTTGCTCTTCTATCGGACAATGCCCCCGAGTTTAGTGGACACATTTGGCAACAATCCACCCAACAATGCGGTATTAAGATTAAACACTCATCCCCGTACTGGCCTCAAGGAAATGCTATATGCGAACGCAGCCATCGCACCATCAACAACCAGTTACGTACAAGAATGATTGCTCTTAACACCTCAGACTGGCCATCACAACTAAAGATGATACAATGGGGTATGAACACCTGTCCCCGGGAAGACGGTATTTGCCCTCATGAACGTGTTTACGGTGTACCCCCCCTGTTACTGCCATTCCACCACCACGCTCACCTTCCCTCCACCACCTCCACAATTGACCCATTGCAACATCTGCAAAACACCCTCCATACCGCCCAGATCTGTCAGGACACCAAAACTGATAACATCGACGACAAAAACCCTTTCGCCATCCATAACACCGTAATGGTTGCCAACCTCCCTATCACCAACAAGTTAGGCCCTCGCTATGTCGGGCCCTACACCGTCATACAAGTCCCAAATGCCTTTCAAGTCACCATCGACTATCACGGCGTGACTCGCACGTTCCGAACTAGATTCGTCCGAGCGTTTAAACCTCTAGAGCCACAAGACATTACCCCACCCCACACGTCCGACCCTGAATTAAACACCCCTACTCACCCTCCCACTCAGGCTATGAATATTCCCATACAAACCCCTTAGGACCTAAGCCCTCCAGCACCGAACCGACAAATCATTTCTCAACATACCCCCCAAACTAACCTCCACAAACCCCAAGGCCCCACTATCACACCCTCTTCCACCATGACACCTACCTTCACTTCTGATAGTCAAATGCCTCCCCAGCTTATCCAAGTACGAAAACCTCCACCCACAACCCCGACCACAACAAGAGACCCTCCCGTCTAGCCCTGACATACCTCCACCAGGCACCACAGTGAGAAACCACCACCCCCACCCCAAACCAAGTACACACCCAACCGCACCACACAATCTACCTCAGTAACCTCACACTACAACTTACGCCCACGACAAAAATCGTTTAAAACCTCCAGAAAACACACCCTGCTAACCAAGTTCCGTAGGGCTGCCAGACCACTACCCTCCTCCTCCTCTTCTTCGTAGAATTCTCCCCCACAAAGGGAAAGAAGACGAATAATCACCAGCAAATCACCAACCTCATCAAACGACACACCCCACACACGCCCCTACCCCCAACCCTCCAACTTAAATCTACAATCCTTACCCACCCGTCTAGCCCCCCCCCCATCCGCCCCTTTCCCCTCCACGATCCCCACCACCCCACCCACACACCGCCCAAGCTCCTCATCTCACCGAACCCCGAACCAACCAACCCCTAAGGTATCCCCCCCACAAAGGCACCCCTGAGAAAACCTCCACATGTCCTTTACCTGTAAAACGTTTTTCCCCTCAATATAAAACATCGTCGAGCGACTCAAGTCCCACGACAAACATCTACCTTCCCACCAGGACCGCCAGAGGTAGAATAATCAACAGACCCATCAGATTTAAAGACAGAGATACAAAAATAACACCCCGTTCTGACACTTAGGACCCAAGCCACACAACACACACACCCCCTCCTTCCCACACACCTCCTTCACCCACCTTACCTAAACTGATCTTGCGCATTGCCTCACTATATATTCCCAACCTACAACACCGCCCAAGAAAACCAAATAAACCCCTGACTCACATTCCCCCTTCATCCCCAGCTCAGTTGTCACGCGTGAATCCCCTTTCAGTTAGTAACCCATTCACCACACTAAACAGACCTCCTGTCAATCCCACACACCTCACTCCGACCCCCACGGGGGAAAGCTACAAACCATTCATACGAAAGGTTAAAGTAAAAACCCCCACTGGACACTTCGCCCGTGTACCACGCCCACATCAAGCCCGGGCAGCCGCCCGCCACAACACAGAGGACACATTCTTACAGGTATACATTGACCTGCAAAAGAAACCTGACCGTCGCTCTCTTGCTTGGTGGAACCTTCTAAATACCCTTAAAATGACCCACCATGACTATGCTTCTTTTTACTTCACCCTTGAGGCTCGAGGACGAGCCTATAATGAAGGAGAGGGAAGTAAAATGCCCTAGAACAAGAAGCCCACCACAGAAGCCACGAGCGAACACCACACAGAAACACCCGAAAGAAAGGTCCACAGAACGAAAGGACCAGCTGACCGAGCCAGCCATTTCAGACAGGCCCAAGCCCGCAGGGCTAAGCAGCTCCAGGCCGCACCTACCTACCTTTTCTAAACTGACCATTTTCCACACCTCACGTACACTACCCCCTCGTGTCCTACACTCCTAACTACAAAGATGATGAACAGGAATATACATTCATATTAAAAACACCCATGCCCTGTCCCGACGTTGAGCCAATGCCAACACATCAGACAGCCATAATTATATCTATGTATGTTCTTACATCCGAGAAGTAGATGTTATATATCTTAGAAGTTAAAACACCCACGCCTGTCCCTAGACCTCGTATATCATTTCCCATGACGAGTATAGATATATGTAACCCGTGCTCAGTCGCCCCCTTGCATTGTTCCTCTAGTAACTAAGTGTCTCTATAATATTAACTGCCACCAGTATTGATACGACATAGCGGCACTGTCCTTGTGTCGTATTGTGCCAAGTACAGATCAACCAGGTTTCATCACCTTATTAGGACGACGACTATAATGTCGTCGTTCATCAATGTATGCAATCCTTAGTTTAAGTATTAATATTAACATTCCCTAACATCTTGTCTTGCCAGACTAAGCTTTCTGACGACCCATCGCCCCATAAATCTATGCATTCAATCCTTAGGTTAAGTATCTTTATCCGCCATTGTGTTCACCTTTTTCCATTTACTTTTCCACAATTTTCATACGTCTTCCACTTGCCTCCTTCGTATCCACAGTCCACACTATGCCAATTTGCTTCGTGTCATACACCTCTTACCCCAACCAGAGATTGTATAGATAACCTTGTTACCAGTATCTGTCATAAGTACCTCGAAACAATAAGTAAGTACCCCTACGAACTGCCGCTTTTTTTTTGGTATATATATTTCATAGAAAACGCAGTTCCCAGGGCCAACTAATAGTATCCATAACCCCTCGGACTGACCACATAATTCTATCTTTTCCAGACTCATATACCACCCCATAGTTGCATTCCCCGGTAGCATTTGGCTAACGTACTTCCACTGCCTTTTCAAACTCCAATATCAACTGCAGCCTAATGCCACCCCCACGCCCAGAGACTTTAGGGTCAAATTCCCCTATAGCCCCCCTGAACTCCTCCCCTCTCATTATAAGACCCCGCGCTTCTCTACTCTTGTCCGACCTAGCCTCTCTCTCATACCTCTTAAAATCCTTGAATTTTCCGTTGCTAACGCTCTCCAACCTTTTTTATATATACTCCTATCCAGCCTACCTTCACATAGTAGGCCAGAACAACATTAGAACTTTACTAACCCCTTGCATGCCATCTATTCTCTTACAACCTATTCACAACCCTGCACCCAATGGTCGTCGGTGCGAGGCTAGCCGCCTCACCAGTAACTAACTTCTATTGCCATACTTCCAGATAAATGTGGCAGAGTTAGCAACCCAGTCTCCACCACATCCAGCAAACCCTACAATTAACAACCAGCCGAGTAAAACCAGCTATCCAAGGCACCTTCGATTTTGGTATTAAGGACACCCACATCTGTCTCATACACAGAGGGTTATTACAAACACTGGTGATATGGCAAGCCCCTAGCCACAGCCGCCGGACGACTATCACAGAGAGAGGGCACCCAGCTACCCCTTTTTGCCCACCCGAGGAGGGAGACCCCCACCCCCGCGGAGGTATACCTGGCCCCTGTTTTGACTTCTGAGTCATTGCCAGGTAGCACAGGAATTCTTCCTATCAATGAACTAACCATGCATGACTAACACCTTTACTAACCTCTATTAACTCACAATAAACCATTTACCTTTCTTGCATACTCTGATCACTAAATTAGCACCTCAGCTATACCATAGAGTGAAGATTGAACAATCTAAGAGAGACGCTCCTATCACAGCTGTCCCCATCCTCCTCGCAAAGTAGATCCAGTCTCTCTTCCCTAAATACTTTCGGTATAGCCAAAATAGTACCTCTTACTAAGGCTGTTATATTAAAATATAAAGGCTTCCTATAGCCATGTGCCACAACAGTAATCACCATCTTACCTTGTCCCCATATCTATTGAGAGCTCAAATAAGTCCATAAGACTCGAGATCCCTACTGTCTACAGGGTCCAGAACCGAGCCTATAAACCTAGCTCCCGCCCCCAGTCAAATCAGTTGAAAGCTAGACACCAACCAGTGGTCACTACCCTGAAGTTAACCTCTAGCTCTGCCCTTGTGTTGTTCCGGAGTTGAGAGATTCCAGAGCCGGCAGACTCCGTGGCAGAGAAGACTAATAGAAGCATCTGTCCATGTACAAGTCCTAACGTGCACCTTATAACCTTCACACAAATCCGTGGGTATATAAGTGTGTAGCCAGCAATGATCGTCAAGAGATCCGACTTGAGAACTTCCTACATTTTGGACCACCTGGACGGCCGAGGAACCAGTCGTTAGCCCCCAACATCACCGGAAGCAAGATAACCAGGACCAGATCTACAAATACTATTCAAGATTCATGTTGCTAGTACTAAGTGTTATAGTACTAGTTTGACACTCACTTATTAACTTTCAATAAAGTGGCTAAAACCTTGCCCAGTGTAACTCAGATTTAACCATTCCATTTGGGACGTACTAAACGTATCAGTGCTCATTAATTAAGAGGCGACATTGACTCTCGTAATTACCTTATTCAGATATTAAAACTCTAGTGATATCTAACGTTCGCCCACTGATTTGTGTTCTACGTATTTCTGCCATAAGAATATAAAACTTAGATCAGTACCCCCATGAGGTTACTAGAGATTCCGTGTTCTACAATATACGCGTGTCTAATCCTAACTGTGAGCTGCTACTTGGGCACGCGACCAGCCAGTAAGAGATCAAATCAGTGAAATTGAATTACATGAATATATTGAGGTCTTCCAGTAAAATAAAACTTGCTAATTAAACCCATGATCAGAAGAGTATACCTGAACGTTGGAAGTGGGAGACTAGGCTCCATCCAGATCCGCTAATGCTAGCAGTTCCCTTCTATTATTTGTTTTGTGCGAGAATTACTATCTTTCCATGCTCTTTATTTACTTACTTAAATAAACGTGAACTTGTGTCGTGTTACCGTGTGTTTATTTTGTGTTCTCTATTCCTCATACCTTGTATTGTGCATGCAGTCTTATATACCCCGTCATTTAGAACTCACATTACCCAAGTTAAACCTGTAGAAAAACAGGGCATAACAATGATATTATTATACAGTCCACTGAACCATCTAACTAACGAATATCTATACCTGCGGCCAGGCGCCTTTCTACCGCCCAACCACACCATCGCCATGACAATGAGAAACGTTATGACTACTGCAGGAGATTTTAAGATCAATAACTCGGTTGGAAAACTGTTCTCGCTATCCATAGACGTGAGACAGTAGGAAGATTAGGGGTTCAATAGGACATTTTTTTTTTTTTTTTTTTTTAAAGATACAATGAACAGAGGAAGGAAAAACACAGATAAAACAAAAAGGTCCATGTGCCTAAAGGCATCCTCCATTCATAAAATGTTGGTAACAACTGGATTTAAACATTTGTAGATTGTAAGTTTGTGGAAAGCAATTCGAGGGAAGTGAATTCCAAAGAGTAGTAGCTCTGGGGATAAATGAATTCTGATAAGCAGAAGTTCTGGATTGTGGAGGAGAAAGTGTAAATTAATGGGCGCTCTCAGCTGCCCTAGTTCTACGGGGAAAGATGTGGAGAGGCGGCACAATTGAAGCAAGTTCCTCGGAACAATTGCTGTGAAAATATCTGTAGAATAATGCAAGGGATGCAACATTTCTTCGTATGGATAATGTAGGAAGGTCCTGTGTGATTGCAGGGTTATTGATTAATCTAATAACTTTATTTTGAATTTTGTCCAACTGCCTCAATGCAACCACTCCACATCCACCCCACAGAGGTGAACAGTAATCCATCTGAGAACGCACATGACTTTTATATATTACGGCCAACTGCTCGTCAGTGAAGAATTCTCGAACTCTGTACAGGAGTCCCAGTTTTTAGAGGCATTCTTAGCAATGCTTCTAACATAATGTGTCCAGCTCAAGTTAGTAGTTAATGTTACACCGAGAATGTCAATACTAGGGGAAGTGGGAATATTTACATCATTAAAAAATATATGGGAGTCAGTGAGATTCTGTCGGTTAGAAAATTGAATGTACTTGGTTTTCTGTGCATTAAAGGAAACTAGATTCTTTTGTCCCCATTCATTAATTCTAGAAAGGTCCTGGTTCAGAGAAATTGCAGTGTTTATGTTTGAATTTATAAGATCGGGTTGGGTGAAAGAATTGGTAAATGTGAAGGAACTGTGGAGTGTTGAGTCATCTGCGTAGGAATGTTTTGGATTATGAGTGGTAGATATGAGATCATTGATATGAATGAGGAACAGAGTTGGGGCCAAAACTGATCCCTGGGGAACACCAGCATTTATTGAGTGAAATTGAGAATAAAGGCCATCTACCATTACACATATTTTTCTGTTATGAAGATAAGAAGAAATTAGTGGAACTAATGATGCTAGGCCGTAGTGTGACATCTTCGACAATAAGGATTGATGCCAGACTCTATCAAATGCCTTTGATATATCCAGTGCTATTGTATGTGTTTCACCAAGTTGGTCTGTAGCTTGGTTGATTTGATGCGTAAGAAGGCAAAGAATGTCTGCAGTTGATCGACATCGTCTAAAACCATATTGCCTATCACTGACTAATTTATTATTCTCAAGATGCTTAATTATGTGATTATTTAATATAATTTCAAAGACTTTACCAAGAGTGGAAGTTATAGCTATTGGTCTGTAGTTTGATGGATCTGAAGAGGCACCTTTTTTAGGAACTGGATGGATGTTTGCTTCTTTCCAGGGTACTGGGAAGCATGAGGTATGAGTACACAGACGGAAAAAATTTGCCAATACAGGAGCGAGCACCAAGGAGCAATTCTTATGTACTATTGGAGGAATTTAATTTGGACCAGAAGCCTTATTACTGAGAGATTCTGCAAAATAGTTTTGACATGTCTGATGTGGATCTTAAGTGAGGGAATTTCAGGCGAATTAAAATTAAGTACAGGGACATCTTGATTTATTTCATCTAAAGTTGAGTTGGTGGAGAAAATATCCACAAGAAGGTTAGCTTTACCTCGTGGGTCACTTACAAGATTGCCAGTCGGAGATTTTAATGGTGGAATGGATGAAGCAGTAGTGAAGTTGGATTTGAATGAGTTAAGAGTAGACCAAAATATTTTGTTATCATTTGGATTATTTAGAAGTTTATTTGCCTGCTTGTGGAGAAAGTTTGATTTAGTTAGGTTTAATACAGTTTTGGCATGATTTCTGATGTTCCTAAAGTAATTAAAGGCTTCATGTGTTTTTGATCTTGCGTATGCATTGTAGGCTATTGCTTTTTGTTCAGTTACTCCAGCACAATTATGGTCAAACCATTTAGGTGAATTAGATCTTTTACTGTACTTTTGATGAGGAATAAAAGTTTCCATTCCAAGTTTTACAATATCTTGTATGTGGCTCAAGGTGGAGTGTGCATCATTAGAAAAGAAAGAGGTCCCGGGAATATCAATACAGAAACCTTGAAGACCCTCCCAGTCTGCCCTATCGTAATGCCATTTAGTCACCAAAACAGGTTCAGAGTGGGAAGGTGTGGTAGGTGATAGACAGGTGGCCTGTATCAGACAGTCAACTCAAGTCCACTCACCAATTATCTGCAGTCTCTCTCTCTCTTAGACGCTATGTTGCATCTCTCACTATTTTACCGCTATTACAATAATAAGTGAGCCTCAGTCGAGCTCTCTCAGTGTATACGACCCCCTCTTTGTAGAGCACATAGCACCCGTCTTGCAACACAATCCCACCCCTACTCTGTGCAGCTCTCCAACCCAAGAGTGAAATGCTGTTCTCAATCTTTCTTCTATTCAACAGCCAAGCTCTGGAACTCTCACCTAGAATCAGTCTTTCCCTCTTCCCTATGATTACATTGCTTCAAACTCTGTGTGTCATTTTGTCTCGAATGACCCTTGATTTTGGCCCTGTCACTCTTTCAATTCTGGGGTAGGCAGTCGCTGCAGGCAGTTCTGCCTTTTGTCTCCCTCATTCACATAGAAAAAAAAAAGGAACCTGCCACTAGACAAGCCCTCTATGAGGAGAATCTGCTCATCAAAACAATGGTCACACCAATTCATAGGGAGAATCGTTAACATTTCTATGGAACGTCATTTTAACATGGATACCGCAGAAGCAAATACAAATAAATGAAGACAAAGTCAAGAATAATCAGTGTTAACCGAATGCGCTTCCCATCCTCACCCTGGTACTTCTGCGAAGCGACCCTTATAGAGCCCCATAGTCGTCCTTCTTCGACGAGCGTCAGGATGTGTTATTATTGCTTTGTGCTTACCTCGGTCTTTCCCTGCTGGTCTCTGCCACTCATCCTAGTGAGTTATTTTGCTATATTTGGGGTGGGTTAAGCTGGTTTAGGATGTTTCAAGTAGGCGTAATACAGTAAACCCTTCATGCTCGCGGGGGTTAGGGAACAGAGACACCCGCGAGTATCGTAAATCCGCAGCGCACTGAAGTTGGTTACTTAGCCTAGGATATTTACTTTTTACTGGTTCCTTGTTGGTCCTTTATATCAATAAGTAATAAGTAAATAGGGTAAGATTTTGGTCAATATACAAGAGGCGCTACAATATAGCCTAGGTAGCAAAATTCGGTTATACTGATGTTTTGGACCGACAGTTAGCCCATCGATCTTTTTAGGCCTAATAGGTCTGGTAGAGCATATACATCATTGCTATATATGTCATTAAGAGCTGAAATGTATTATAAGGGAGAAAAAAACAAAAACGCTAAAATTCATGGAAAATAGGCCTATTAAGGAAACCACCCACCAATTATTTTCATTATTTTTTTTTTAGTTTTAGTTTAGGCCCTATTTGCATCAATATATAGTGATTGGCATTAGTTTCAACCTCCGCAAAAATCGTTTTCCCCTTTATCCAACGATCTTAAGACACGGCGCCCGATAGTGGGGAGGGCTATGAAGATCAGGGAAAATGTGGGGTTAAAGACATAAAAAGGCGATATAAGGGTTTTTATGATGAAAGTTGGCTCGGGTTTTGTTGTTTTTCAACTTGAGAAAACTCCAAAATGAAAAAACCCGAGCCAAGTTTTGGCAAAAGTTGGCTCTGATTTTAAGATTTTTCAGCTGCATAAAAGACAGTAAGTGCAAAAAGAAGTTGGCTCGGGTTTTCTTGTTTTTCAACTTAAGAAAACCCCAAAATTAAAAAACTCGAGCCAAGTTTTGGCAAAAGTTGGCTCGGATTTTAAGATTTTTCAGCTTCATAAAAGTCAGAAAGTGGCAAAAAAAAGTTGGCTCAGGTTTTCTTGTTTTTCAACTTAAGAAAACCCCAAAATGAAAAAAAACAGTCATGTTTTGGCAAAAGTTGGCTCGGATTGGACAATTGTTAGGCTTCATAAAAGCTGAAAATGTAGAAAATGCCAGCCAACTCTTCGCCATTGGATACAGGATGGGGTGTGGGAGAGCTCTGCGGCCTCGGCCCCCCCCACATCCCCGTGCAGGGTGCCAAAACAGAAATTATCCAGTTCTGGATCATTTTTCTAAGCTTACAAGGATCAACTTTGCGTGGCGTCTGCGGGGGGCGCAGCCCCCCGCTACATAACAGGGGGTCCGGGGGGCATAGCCCCCCGGCCGCCGGAGAAATTTTGAGATGTGAAGGTAAATATACGCACAATACATGCTCAAAATTTATTAAAAGGAATGAATGATATTGTAAGTAAAAGGGATGTTATGTATGTTTACTGGTGTTTAATCAGGATACTAGGGGAGCTGGCTTTCCAAGTGTTCCACAGTTGATTGGCGGCAAGCTAATTTGACGTCATCATTGGATTATTCTCGGAAACACCACAATGGAAAACATAGCTGATATTAGTTCGTTGTTTTCCATTGATCCAACCACATATATACCCCTGAAAAAACAATAATTCATCATAAAACTTACTAATTTATAGCTTACCTTATGCCTCAAGGTCTTGCACTCTTTGTCAAACACATAAAATTTATATTCATTCACTATTTTTAAGAAATTAGAGACCCCATAAAATTAACACATACGAACAAATATCGTGTATTTTGTGGGAGTTTAATTGAGATCAGATCAGAAAACTAACATTCAAACTTAAATTAATATTTTACATTATTCATTTCAGTGAAATTCAGTCAATATATTAAACACATGGAGTAGTTTAGTTAATATATACATAGTTTTAGATAAATACCTATTATTATCCTTTAATCTACATATTATTGAGCATTCGAGTGCCAATAAAATTACGGTAGTTGTGTTCGTCTTGACTCAGCCTTCGGCGCAATATAACATCGGAGTGTAGGGGTACATTGGTTGTTTGTTTGTTTTAGCGGACTCTCCCATCCAGGAGTTCGTTCTATGAACGATGGCTGTTTCCTTATTGTAATATATATTTGTTATATTGGTGCTAAAGTCAGTCACCTCATCCGAACCGAACAAGTTGTGTTTTCACAGTGTAAACAAATAGCTTTCATGACTCGAGCTCTGGATTTATCCGTCTATATTTACATTAGTAGCTGCATTTGGACTTCAATACAGGTGATATATAATAGTTCTAAGATCATAGCCAATGTAGAGTACAGTGTAGAGCAAAGCAACTATCGTTTGATGAGTGTAATGTAGAAATAGAATGGCAGGTTTAGCGGGGCTCCCGGCCGCCCCGGGAGTTACAGGCTCTTAGCCAATTTCAGTATCAATATTTTTTTCAGATGTTAGGTTCGGGATCACGAAGAAAATGGGCGAATTTTGGCACACTGTCCCCGTGATTAATTGAAATCATCATCTATGTTGCCCGATAGTGGGGAGGGCTATGAAGATCAGGGAAATTGTGGGGTAAAAGATGAAAATAAAGAAAAATATTGAAGAACTTATTCCAAAAACCCAGTAAGCTAATTATCCATTATCCAACAATTAAGCTACATTAAAGATATTAGCCTAACCTGCCAACCTTACCTAACCTAACCTAGTATTATGAGTGCGGGCTGCCGCCCCCACACCCCCGCTGGTTGGATGGTACATGGGACAGAAAATTAACTTACCCAGTAAGCTCATTATCCAACAATTAAGCAACATTAAAGATTTTAGCCTAACCTACCAACCTTACCTAACCTAACCTAGTATAATGGGTGGGGGCTGCCGCCCCCACCCCCCCGCTGGTTGGATAGTACATTGGATAGAAAATTAGGTCAATTCCTAGTGTTAATTAGACTGAAATGCAGGGAGAAAGAGGTCCCCGAGTCGTGTTGTGTGCCGTCTATGTTTTTTACAGTAGCTATAATTGCTTTAATGCATTTCCGCCGCTACTGACATATATAGGAATGAAGTCATAGAAATTGATGGGTGCGCTGTGTAAGTAACGCTAGAATAATACCGAAAAAACACTATAGGTGCAAATAAACTTTATATAAATTTTTACATCTATAATAATAAAAATAACCAACCTTATGTAACAAAGGGACAGTGACGGCGTGTTCTGGACTTCTCGTAATAATGGTGTGTACACCGCCAGTGATCTTTATCTGGCCGGTAATGGCAAGGATGTCCACACCTAGGACACTCAACACTTGTAGGCAATATACCGTGGTCTGTAAGTATCTTACGGGCTGCCTGGTTGTTTTGAGAAATTTGTATAATTATTATTCAGGGGTAAGTGCACAACCACTACAGACACTGGCCATCCTGCAACTGACATTTAAAACCATGCTGCCTGTCGGTGGGCTGGAGTTCAATGCACTCATTGGCTGACTAAAATGACGTAATTGTCCATATATTGATCCATAATTGGGTGACTCCTTCAATACCGTGACGTATGGTGACGTATACAAAAAAATAACCAATAATATGGCAGAAACATAGTGACGTGTTGATCATTAGTTCACATAGAGAAAGGCAGAGTGCGTTATATTCGAATATTTACGATAAAAGCGCTCCTCAATTATAGTATCAACATGGCTGACCTAGCGGGGTGGCGTCTGTGGGAAACACTGGACAAATATCGTTACAGGTTCTAGGTTCTGTATCTCCCTTAATAGAATTTTTCGAGGGTTGACACTTATTTTAACATGGAGTATAGGTTATATTACATCCTAAATGAAATTTTAAAACCTTGTGAAAATTCTTGGGTTGTTTATATAGTAGAAGTTACTGTGGGACACGTAATATGTTGAAGGGGGAGCTCTGCCCCCTCTAAACACCCGTCACTTATGTCATCATAATCTGTTGTACTTCATAGGGGGTCCAATTAAGGAGAAAGTTAATTAACAGACGAAATTAGGCCGCAAATTACAATAACATAGCGGGCCGCCGTTTATGGGAGACTTTTTACACATCATTTTCAATGTTAATTTTCTCCCTTAATCGATTTTTCCAAATTATCAAACTTACATAAAAATGAAGTACAGTTTATAGGGATTCCAACATGCATTTCAAAATTGTCATGAAAATTGGTGGGTGGTTTGCTTAATATATACCAAATTCATATATACTGTAGCCTAGCCTAAAACAGTAAGTTTTCAGCCAGTACCCAACCAGCGGGGGTGTGGGGGCGGCAGCCCCCACCCATATACTAGGTTAGGTTAGGTAAGGTTGTTAGGTTAGGCTAATAGCCTAGCCTAGAACATTAAAAAAAAAAAAAAAAAAAGCCTAGGCCTAGTCTAATAATACTAGGATAGGTTAGGTAAGGTTGTTGGGTTAGGCTAATGTCTTCCCAAAGTTGACTATTTTTATAACATAAGATATTAGGGTACCCACTCCACCCCGTGAAATCCGAGCCAGCTTTCGTCAAAAGTTGGCTCGGGTATTCACAAAATTGGGTTTTATGGGTTTGCAATTTGGGAAAACCCGAGCCAAGTTTTGATACAAAACGCTATATTATTGTATTTTTACGCTTTTAACCCCTCATTTTCCCTGAACTTCATAGCCCTCCCCACTAGTGGGGGGGCGTGTTTTTAGATTGTTGGATAATGGGTAAATACTCATTTCCGCTCCTCTTCAGTATAAAACAACACTATATCTGAAGAAAAAATTACAAACAACAAAATAAAACTTACTGAAATCGCTGTCGGTCCAAAACGTCAGGTTTACCCAAAATTTAATGGTAGTTTTGGGTTCCTATCATCATATGCTTCATTTCTATTATTATTATCTATATAGGCCTAGCCTACTTTTGGTAATTATTGACGACCGCCCCACAACGTGTTTTTATGTTTTGTTTTTTTTGTTTTTTTGTTGTTTGAGTGTTTTGTATGTTTTTTTTTTATTAGGAATTGATAATTTACCGATTGCCACAACAATCTAAAGACACGCACCCCGATAGTGGGGAGGGCTATGAAGATCAGGGAAATAGTGGGGTAAAGTAGATATATATATTAATTTGGCTGTTGTTTTTTAATTTTGGAACCCATAAAACGCATTTTGGGTTAAGCTGGTTTAGGATGTTTCAAGTAGGCGTAATACAGTAAACCCTTCATGCTCGCGGGGGTTAGGGACGGGAGGGTCTGTACTCAGCCGGATACCTTACCCCAGGCCCCGCCCACTGCCGAAAATGTACAAATATTTTATTATATTAGATTAGAGTAACCTAACCTAACCCTAATATAATATAATGGTAATTGTTTAGTGTAGCCTATGGCCTCCTAAAGAAAATTGATTTTTGAGCACAGACTAAACCAAATGTTCACTAGGCCTAGTGTATTTACATAGCTGGTCATTAGCCTAAGGTAACCTGGGCGGTAATTTTTTTGAAAAGACGCAGCGTTATTAAGCGCACTGAAGTTGGTTACTTATTTACTTTTTACTGGTTCCTTTTTCATTTTTATATCAATAAGTAATAATTAAATAGTTTTAGTTAGGCCTACATTTTACATAGGCCTATTCAAAATATACCCTTTTTCTTTTTTGGTAATTGTTTAGTGTATGGCCTCCTAAAGAAAATGGATTTTTGAGCACAGACTGAACCAAATGTTCACTACTGTATTTACATAGCTGGTCATTAACCTAACCTAAGGTAACCTGGGCATCCTGGGGGCTCCTGCCCCCAGACCCCTGCTGGTCTTGGGTTGAAAAGTGATAAAAAACACATATCTCTTACCTCATTATTCATAGTTTTGTATTTGGTTTAATATACACTTCCCAGGTCATTTTAACAGTTCTATTGCTTCTATATATCATATAATACACCATAGAATATGATTTTAATAACTAGAAAAAGAGGACTTTGATTAAACAATTTCGTAATTTTTATATCAATAAGTAATAAGTAAATAGTTTTAGTTACATTTTACGCATATATTCATCCTTCTAAAACTGATTTTTTTTTCCTATCTGTTTTTACGTATTGGAGAAAAAAAAATCAAATTTTTAGTTAAATTGTACGTATTCGAGATACAAATTCAATACGGGAAAACAACTAGAAATTTTTTTTTTTTTTTTTAGTTACATTTTACGTATTCAAGAAATATCGAATACGTAAAAACAGCTAGATTTTACCGGTTCATACATCGTCGCCCCTCTGCTCAAAAGGCTTCCTAGGGGGATTTTTGTCTAGGAAACGCTCTGAGGTAGCGGTCAGAAATTTGTTCGCAGAGTGATCAATAACAAATTTTCTGACCTAGTTTTCGATGGGGAATCCGAATCTGGCCTTACATATGAGGTACGTCGACAATTCAGATAAATATAGAGCTCTAGTACCTCGATTTCACCAGCTATAGTTACATTTTAAGTACCGGTATTCAAGACACAAATCCAATACGTAAAAACAGCTGGAATGAGTAATATGTAAATAGTTTTAATCACATTTTACGTATTCAAAATGCAAATCCAATACGTAAAAAAAGCTAGATTATACCGGTTCAGGATAGGGCCTACAACTCCAATACATAAAAGCTAAAATCCACCGTGACTTGAGTCAAATCCTTTCAAATAGAAAGGGGTCTCAAGCAGCGCTCCTTGGAAAAACGGTATTACGATCTCGTACACCGTCGCCCGTTGGCTTAGAAGGCTTTGTATCTTGAATACGTAAAATGTAACTAGGCTGGTGAAATCGAGGTACTAGAGCTGTATATTTATCTGAATTGTCGACGTACCTCAAATGTAAGTAAAGATTCGGATTCCCCATCGAAAACTAGGTCAGATTTTGTTTTATGGATCACTCTGCGAACAAATTTCTGACCGCTACCTCAGAGCGTTTCCTAGGCAAAAATCCCCCTAGGAAGCCTTTTGAGCAGAGGGGCGACGATGTATGAACCGGTAAAATCTATCTGTTTTTACGTATTGGATCTGTATCTTGAATACGTAAAATGTAACTAAAACTAGTTACTTATTACTTATTCAAGCTGATTTTACGTATTGGATTTGTATTTTGAATACGTAAAATGTAAGTAAAACTAGTTACTTATTACTTATTCTAGCTGTTTTTACGTATTGGATTTGTATCTTAACCCTCCTGGCCCGGGCTAGCTCTCCTAATGACAGTGCGGCGTACCCGGGCGATCTGGCCGAAAAACGTCTAGGCCTAGGCTACCATATTTTGGTTAATTTTAACTGCTAGAAATTTCCCACGCATCTATAAATGTAGTGCGGTTTCCAATCTGTAGACTGGCATAGAGTAGAGCTCTCTAAGTCAACTGGTTCAGTTGTGATGACGATTTTAGTGGAGAGCATTTCAGGCAATGTTAGCAATACGACGATCTTTTCACTACTGAAACAACGACATACAGACATACAATAACAAACGAGTCTTCTCCTTCTTGTTTTCGGAGGTGCAGTGACGCAACGATCGGCTTTGTTTACATGCGTCGGACGCACAGCGTTCAGACCAAGCTGAATAGGCTTTCAAGCTTACTGTCTATTAAAATGACACCCGGGTACCTGCCCATCTGCCGTGGTGTCATATTAAAATGACACCCGGGGAGGAAGGGTTAAACTAGATAAAAAAAAAAATGTGTTCATCACTGCGAATAAATTTCCGACCGCTCCCTCAGAGCGTTTCTTAGGCAAAAAAATCCCCTAGAAAGCTTTTTGAGCCGACAGGCGACGGTGTACGAGATCGTAATATCGTTTTTCCAAGTAGAGCTAGCTGCCTGAGACCTGTGTTTGCACGGATTTGACTGTTAAGCCACGGTGGTGTTTGAACGACCAAGTGATAATTTTCCCGGCTTCTAGGAATGGTTTCCCTTAATTAGTAACCCTTCTGAGCCGACGGTGTAGGCTACGAGATCGTAATAATGATCAGATGGCCGAAACGGCCAATTTCACGTTTCAAGGTGATATTCATATGTAGTTTGGGCTGCCGAGTTCGAATCTGCCTTCTAAATTGGCCTAGTTGGTGAAATTGAGGTACTAGAGCTCTATATTTCGTTGAATGTTCGACGTACCTCAAATGTAAGGCCAGATTTGGATTCCCCATTGAAAACTAGGTCAGAAAAGTATGTTTGTTCATCACTCTGCGAAAAAAAAATCCGACCGCGCCCTCAGAGCGTTTCCTAGGCAAAAATCCCCCTAGGAACCCTTTTGAGCAGAGGGGCGACGATGTATGAACCGGTAAAATCTAGCTGTTTTTACGTATTGGATCTGTATCTTGAATACGTAAAATGTAAGTAAAACTTATTACTTATTCAAGCTGATTTTACGTATTGGATTTGTATTTTAAACTAGGTCCAAAAAAGTATGTTTGTTCATCACTCTGCGAATAAATTTCCGAAAGCTCCCTCAGAGCGTTTCCTAGGCAAAAATTTCGCTAGAAACCATTCTGAGCCGACGGGCGACGATGTACGAGATCGTAATATATCGTTTTTCAAAGGAGCGCTGCCTGAGACCCGTTTTTGCACGGATTTGACTGTCAAGCCACAGTGGTGTTTGAACGACCAAGTGATAATTTTCCCGGCTTCTAGGAATGGTTTCCCTTAGTAACCCTTCTGAGCCGACGGTGTAGGCTACGAGATCGTAATAATGATCAAATGGCCGAAACGACCCATTTTAGCAGGGATTTGACTCTCAAGTCATGGTGATTTTTAGTTTTTACGTATTGGAGTTGTAGGCCCTATCCTGAACCGGTAAAATCTGTCTGTTTTTACGTATTCAGGATACTCCAATACGTAAAATCAGCTTGAATAAGTAATAAGTAAATAGTTTTAGTTACATTTTACGTATTCGTGATACAAATCCAATACGTAAAAACAGATAGAAAAATAAAAATAAAAGTTTTAGAAGGATGAATACGTAAAATGTTACTAAAACTATTTACTTATTGATATAAAAATTAAAAAGGAACCAGTAAAAAGTAAATAAGTAACCAACTTCAGTGCGCTGCGTTATTATACATAATTTATTAGGAAAAGTGAAGCTCTATGGAATCCTTATAATATACTCACATAGATTCCACTGTGGAAGAATAGTTTTGATAGTTAACTATAGTTTTTATGTAAATACTACCGCAACTACGAATCTTGTTTCCGAGACCTAGTATATTAACCTAACCAAACAACCTAACCCTAGAGTGCCCTAGACCCAGTACATGGGATACAACACTAGCCCTTGCAAGTTGCATGCCAGCTACTGTGGGTTCATATAATTATTAGACATACAATAACATCTTTGTAGAACATAACACTTTACCGTAGCGAGTGTACTCCATTTCGAACACTTTTTGTAAACATGAACACGTCCGTAGCAGAGCTTTCAAGATTGCGGGACTGAGTTTGTTTACGCGCGGGACTATTTATATCGACAAAATCGAGTTACAAAACTTATCAAAACTATTCTACCACAACGGAATCTATGTGAGTATATTATAAGGATTCCATAGAGCTTCACTTTCCCTAATAAATTATGTATAATAACGCTGCGAGTCTATTTGCGATAATTATCATCTGGGCATCCTGGGGGCTGCTGCCCCCAGATCCCCGCTGATCTTGGGTTGAAAAGTGATAAAAAATACATAGGCTATCTCTTACCTCATTATTCAAAGTTTTGTATTTGGTTTAATATACACTTCCCAGGTCATTTGAACAGTTCTATTGCTTCTATATATCATATAATACACCATAGAATACGTTTTTAATATCTAGAAAAAGAGGACTTCGATTAAACAATTACGAATATAATATAACATAACATAACACAAATAAAAATATAAAAATATACAGTACTAAACTTCGAGTGGGATCGAACACTGGATATCTGAATGCCAGGCGCAGGGTGCCAAAACAGAAAATATCCAGTTCTGGATAATTTTTCTAAGCTTACAAGGATCAACTTTGCGGGGGGCACAGCCCCCCGCTATATAACTGGGGGTCCGGGGGGCGTAGCCCCCCGTCCGCCAGAGAAATTTTGAGATGTGAAGGTAAATATACGCACAATACATGCTCAAAATTTATTAAAAGGAATGAATAATATTGTAAGTAAAAGGGATGTTATGTATGTTTACTGGTGTTTAATCAGGATACCGGTACTAGGGGAGCTGGCTGCCTGTACCGGTACTTCAGTTTCAAAGGGATTCACTTCAGGTCTACTAATATACGGTAGGCATTGAAAACAGGTTTTTAAATTATTCTTTGCAGTCCCTGTTTTAGTTTTGTAACTTTTGTCCAATAAAGATTTCATGTATATTTGTTGTTGCATTCCAAGAACTATTACATACTTAATTTATATCCTTTCATATGATACATGAGTTACTATAGAGTACTGGTTAAAATACATACCGGTACCAAGTTTCAAGAATAAACTTTGATTAGAACATTTATTTGTCTATTATTTTCCCTGGTCCGAGTAAAAAAATTCCTGGGTAGGCTAGTCCCATCTCGGGTTAAGTACAATCAGTAGGAACGTAGAAACTTACTTTAATTTTCACAACTTTAAAAGACTCCAGATTCTGCTAGGCTAATTCCGAAAATATTCAATCAAGTCTCCGTTACCCCCATGAAGTCAGGTTATAGTAATGACAAGACATACCAATTATATATGTTAGTTAGCGGATGTGTGGACTGTGGGGATAGTGGTAGCCCCCACTTTGGACACTAAGACTAAGTAAAGTTAGGTTAGGGTAAGGTAATGCAAATTATCTACTCATAACATGATAAACAATTGAACAATAAACTACTGTACTATATTCCTTGAAGAAATAAAAACAAACAATTGTACATAAGGCTGCGGAAAGATTCTTTAGTGATACCGGTACCCAAGTCATGGCCGGGATTCTGGGAAATCTATAAATGCACTGTAGGCGGTAGGCCTAGCTGCTGGCTGTACACTTATTAAATTGTACCGGTAATCTGGCTAAAAAGTTACCGGTATACAAAATGAGAACATAGAGGCAGGGTGCAGATCCCACTTTGGACACTAAGTTTGGACTTTGGTTAGGGTAAGTTATTGCAAATCTTCCACTCATAATATAAACTACAATAAAATAAGATACCAGTAATACCTACTGTAGCCTATTCTGCCTATAGCCTATACCTTGAAAACAAAAACAAACGGTAAGACTGCGAAAGTATTCTTCAGTGACAGGTCTACCCAAATCATGGCTGAAAACTATATAAATGCACTGTAGGGTAGCAGGCTTAACCTAGGCTAGGTCTATACAGTACTGTACTGGTACAGTGTACACTCTTTATTAAATTGTGCCGGTACTTTGGCAGAAAATGTTATAAGAACATAGGCTAGCAGCAGACCTCACTTTGGACACTTAAGTTAGGTTAGGTTAGGACTGTCTGTTATGTACTGTTCATAAGATCCTGTGTAGCGGCCCGCGGGAACTGTTTTTCAGATGCCTAATTACTAAGAAACATTGAACAATATCTTTAACCTATCCTATCCTAACCAAAATCTAACCTAACCTTAAATAACTAGTATAGCCTATTAGTGGAATATTTATGAATGTAGCCTAAAATGTAATTTTTTTTTTGTAACATTACCAAATTATTGAGATATAGGCTAGCCTACCGCTATGTACAGGTTCACCCCCTACACAGGATTATATCCGTACCGTTTCATAGGCTTCAGCTTATATACCGGTACCGTACCTAAAAAGTAATGGTAAGGATGTAGTATTCGGGCGTAGGCTACCGCCTGCCAGGCCTTGCCTTGTTTACACTACTTGCATGTTCGCATCTATTTTGACTGTCGTGGGATACAATAATAGGTTGACCGTTGAGGAACTAGGCAGTAGACTAGATGAGAATTTCAACAAGCCCTGGGGAGGGGCAACTGGCAAGGCGGTGGTGAGGGCTCTTCAATAAATCCTATAGGCGGCCCCTATTATCCCCTATAATCCCACGGCATGACGGCAAACTGTTATTGTCATAGGCTAGGCCTAGGCTATAGGCTAATCCATAGGCTATGGAGTCTCACTAATGACAAGTAAAGTTTTAAGATAACATCAGCAGTTCTGTTACTCACACTCCTAGAGATGAACCCGAGAATCCTGTTTGCCTTATTACGAACGCTTATACTGTACATTGTTTTCTAGGCTTCAAATCATTGCTAACAAACACACCTAGATCTTTCTCGGAGTCTGAATTTAGCTAGGGCCTAGTTTATATTTAACATTTGTTTGCATCTTCCCTATCTTTAATACCTTGCATTTGTCAATGTTAAACTTCATCTGCCAATTTACTGACCATACATGTAAGGTATGTTATATAAGGGTGCCAGTGACTTCGGTCCAGTGATCTCGGACCAGGGTGTCAATCCACAAAATGTGAATTGTGTTATCATTATGGTTTATTATTTTGTTATCATTATAGCGCGATGGAGCGGCGAGCTCTAGGGAAGTCCCGGGGCATGCTCCCCCGGGAAAATTTTGAGAATTTATGTGTCTAAAACAGCATTTCCTGCCAGTTTGCCGAAATAGGTCATTTTATATCTTACTACCGATATGCGAAACAAAAATGAATTACTATTTTCAGTCACCAGAGCTAGCTCGCCGCAGCCCGGCCCCAAGCCAACCAAAATTATTACGTTCTAATAGTCTATACCGGGCAATACACAAGGCTCTTTCCATTTCAATAAAGGCCTATGGACTCTTAACCCTCTGTTCCCGGAAGGGCTCTTGAACGCCCATAAAAAAGCATATACGAGCTACCCGGAAGGGCTCTTTAACGCCCAGTGGTTGAAAGCCTGTGAGCTTCTTGTGCGAGGCGTCGATCTGACGCATGTAAACAACAGCCGGCTGGACCGACGCCCCGCATCTCCGGCCACAAGAAGGAGAGCGTCGCTTGTTCGTGTGTGCCTGTATGTTGTTGTTAAGTATCGAAAAGTAGTGTAAAGTGTCTGTTTTTGCCATAAAGTTATCTCCAATGAAATCATCATCACAAATCAACCAGTTGACTTAGAGAGCTCTACTTAACGCCATTCTACAGGTAAATAACACAGCTACGCTTGGGGATGCGTGGGAATGCGGGAAGCAGTCAGATTAACAAATATACGGCAGCCTAGCCTAGACGTTTTTCGGCCAAAACACCCGGGTTTCGGGGAATATTTATGTAATGCGTAGCCGGGGCTGGAGGGTTAAAATACATATATTACTAACCTCCCTGTAAATAATAATGGTTACAAACTGGAGAGGCCTGAAATAAGCAGTCAGTCTTATAGCCGTGTCAAGGGAACTCTTTTGTTTTGATGGTCCGGTCGACGTATTCGTACCATAAAATATCCCGACACATCTTCTTCAGCCATGTATGTTATGTCAATCGTAACAGGGACTTCAGGTAATTGTAAGTCATAGTTTATGTTGCTTTGCAATTAAGAAGATTGTCAAATACAAAGTCCTTAGCCCGATTATTGTATAATAAAGGGCTTGTGCTGATTGCCGAAGTTTCTCGATACTCGCTTAAGTTGAGCTAATCATATCTAATAATAATAATATACTGTTAGGCCTAATATATATATAATTTTATTATATATATATATATATATACCGGTATATATACTGTATAGCTAGTCCTATATATAAATATCTATATATTAATATCTTTATAAATATCAATAAATAGTCAACTCAATCGTTGGACGTTGGTTGAGAGACTCAGACCAAGAGTGAGAGCAGTGGAAATGAATTACTTAAGGAGTGCGTGCGGAGTTACATGGAGGGATAGACAGACTAATGAGGAAGTAAGAAGGAGGTGTGGTGTGGAGGTAGATGTGCTGGAAAGTGTGAAAAGGAACAACTTGAGATGGTTCGGCCATATGGAACGTATGGAAAGCGAGAGAATGACTAAGAGGGTGTACGAGAGCGAGGTGGAGGGACAGAGGGGGAGAGGTAGACCGAATATGAGGTGGAAGGATGGAGTGAGGAACTACATGAACGAAGGCGGTGCTGGTTGGGGGGAGGGGCGTCGACTGACTGGGGACAGAGGTGCATGGGGGCGGTTCGTTCGTGGCCACCCCTTCGGGGATCACGGCGTCAGGCAATAGATAGATAGATAGAATCGTAAGTCTGCAAGTAATACAAATTAATCATCGTCATCATAATAAGTAAGTGAATCGAAGAAACATAACAAAAGAAGATCAAAGACTAGTTTCAGATCATACCAGATCCATTATATAGAGAATTGATACAAAGAACATGCACAAGCCAACACTTTACTATTACTGTACTTATCTTTACGAAAACATGAAGTTCAATTCTATCTAGCTGGTGAGGTTTCTTGAAGTGTGATATGTCTGAAAAACACATAAAACAGTGAATTAGACTCCCCAGAATTGGTGACAGGTACCACAAGGGGCTGTAGATATAGATACGTATATAGAATTATGGTATTATGTCCATCTTAGTGGTTTTTCAGAGCCTTAAATATGTGGCCGCCAAGATGTGGAGCAGTAGCAATGAAAGACAATTCTTCAGTAGTAACTAATGGTAAGAAAAGTTCCTCAGTCGCCATTTTTATCTTACTGTGAGTGGTTCAGAAAGGGTATACTGTGACTTTTAAAGTGAAGATAACTTTATATTATAAGAAATTAGAGGTGTGAAAAGCTGAAACATGTTACCAAGGCAGTCATGTTACTGATAATGACCTCTTATTTTGATATGTGCTTGTGAAATGTGTGATACGTGATGTGGGCAGTGGGATACACAGCCCCAGGTGGCCGGCCTGTAATATTTAGCCTAGGCTAGTAAAGTAGTGAGTGATACTGAGTAGACTAGGCCTGGTGGTAGGTCATCTAAATTTCTAAGGACTAGCCTACTAGACTAGGCTAGCCTAGCTACATTATCTGAATTGCTGACTATGCTAATTATCAACTGTGCTGGGCTGGCCCGCTGGGAGCCTGGGCCTCCACCTTCCAAGCAGGGCCAATGCAGGCTGGCCACTGGCGCCCCTCGCCACGGCCCCTCGTAAGTTATAGCTTGTTGCATTTTAAGAATTTAGGAGCTTAGGCCTACCACCTGTAACTGTAGGCTAACCACCAACAATAGTGGTATGCAGCATCACTGCCCTTTTTTTCAACAACGTAGTATCATATAGGATAATAGGCGGCTTAGGCTTAGGCCTACCCGGAGCCCAGGCAGCCGCAGCCTTTATTGTTTGGGTTATACTGATGATTTGGACTGACAGTTGGCCCAACAATCTTTTTACCTAGGCCTAATAGCCTCAGCCTTCGTAATAGGTCCGGTAGAGCATTACTTACCAGGTTTACTTACCAGGTAGGGCCACGCACTGACCACGGAGCAGCTGTGTTCAGTGGGGGCCCAAGACATGAATACGGGCACTCTAACTAGCCTAGATGCACGATTAGTAGCAGTTACTGGGAGTCCGGCAGAGATAGTTAGTTTATATTGTGCCCTCACTAGCTTTTTAGTTGTGTTAGCATAGGCTATACATCAATGCTCTAATGTCATTAAGAGCTGAAATGTATTATAAGGGAGACAAAAAATAAAACACTAAAATACGCGCCACAGCTAACAGTGCAATCTTAATGGGTGATGGCAAAGAAACAAATTGGGAGGTTTAACGACCCTCCCAATACCAAATAAGGTAAACCTCCTATTTGGTTGTAGCCTCGGAGTATCCAACGTAGAGCTTATACTATGACGATGTAATCTGCTTCGCTCTAGAGCGTGTTCCCGATTTCGACTCCTCTGAATTCTCAACTTTATGGCTCAAACTTTCCTGTCATTCTCTTACTAAATATTTCTGTGCTGTCTATCTTTCCCCTAACTCTACCAACTTTCCCAAATTCTTTGACTATCTAAACTCTACAGTGGAACACATTCTATCCATTTCTCCTTTCTCAGAAATCTCCATCTTAGGAGATTTCAACGTTCACTACCGCCAATGGCTCTCCTCTCACACTACTGATCCACCTGGTGAACAAGCCTACGTCTTTTCTATCCTAAATGACCTAGAGCAGTTAGTTCAGCAACCCACCCGTATCCCGGATCGCATCGGAGATCGGCCCAACATTTTTGACCTGTTTCTAACCCTTCTTCTTATACTGTCGATCTTTTCTCTCCTTTGGGCTCCTCCGACCATAAACTTATCTCTGTTACCTGTCCTATCTCTCCAGTACAGCCACCCGATCCTCCTAGCCGGCGGCGCTTGTGGCACTTTGGCGCTGCCGACTGGGAGGCTCTTCGGCAGTACTTCTTTGATTTCCCATGGAATGATTTCTGCTTCCATGGCCGAGGACCCGAGGAGAGTGCTGAACGCATTACCGAGGTAATCCTATCGGGCATGGAAGCATACATTCCATTCTCTTTCTCTCAGACTAATGCTAAAAAATCTTGGTTTACTCACGCCTGTTCTACTGCTGTCCGCAATAAGGAAGAAGCATTCAAACGGTACCGACGCCTTAAAACTCAAGACTCTCATTCTTCATATGTTTCTGCCCAGAATCAAGCCAAATCTGTTCTTCGACTTGCCAAACACTCTTTCATCAATAATAAATGCACTGAACTATCCAACTCTAGCTCTTCCCAAGCTTTCTGGCATCTAGCCAAAAACCTCTCCAACAATTTATCTTCCTCGTCTTTCCCTCCCCTTTCCCACTCTGATGGCACAACCATCACTTCTTCCTCTGACAAAGCTAAACTTTTGCTAGAAACTCCACCTTGGATGATTCCGGTGCTATTCCTCCCTCTCCGCCCTCCTCTCTCTTACTTATGCCTTATATCCTAATCTCTTCTAAAGATGTACTTTCTACCCTCTCTGGGCTTAACACTAATAAGGCGTACGGTCCGGACGGTGTTCCTCCTGTTGTTCTCAAAAACTGTGCTTCCGTGCTGACTCCCTGCCTAGGCAAACTCTTTCGTCTCTCTCTATCCTCTAACGTCTTCCCTTCATGCTGGAAGTTTGCTCACATTCAACCTGTCCCAAAGAAGGGTGACCGCTCTCAACCCTCCAACTATTGTCCAATTGCTCTTATCTCTTGTCTTTCTAAAGTTTTTGAAACTATTCTTGCTTCCAAATTTCCTAAGCATTTCTCTTCTCATAATCTGCTCTCAGATCGCCAGTATGGCTTCCTTAACCTGGGAACTGCCGGGAGATTCTTAAGAGTTCCCCCGGCGGACTGCGGGGAGACTCATAAGAGTCAGAGAAAAAAAAAATCAACTTTTGACATCGAAAACAAACAAAAACAAATTTATTTATTTTATTTTTTTGTATTTTTTGTTTTGGGCCCTGGGCCATGCAAAATCGCAGTCCTCTATCTCCCCTCCTTCCCCACTTTCCTCCTCTCCTTCAGTTATCACCTATTTTCCCTGTTATTCCCTTATTCTGAGGTATATTTTCCTGCTAACATTAGAAATCCTGTTGCAGGGTGTGGTCATCACTGATAGCAAGCGAATGCAAGAGAGAGAGAGAGAGTATCGATCGACTGTGTCTCAGTGGCCTTGGGGGAAATTGGCGGGAAAGCAGCTTGCCTCACCCATACATTATACAACTCGCGGGCTATATCTCCGATTTTGACCATCCAAACGCTGTTTTCACTCGTTCTATTGTTGTTTCAGGTTAATACCTTTATAATCAACCCATAATAGGCGCATATGGATAAGTATTAATGCTATTAATGGTACAATGAATATTATAGTGACGGAAACACCTCAAATACATGCGCACAGGGAGAGGTGTCTAATTACCCCCATGCGCACTTCATAGGTTAATGGTCGCTCTACTGGTGATCTTCTTTCATATCTTACTAACTCTTGGTCATCCTCCTTTCGGGACTTCGGTGAGACTTTTTCTATTGCACTAGACATATCGAAAGCCTTCGATAGAGTCTGGCATAAATCTTAATTTCTAAACTACCCTCCTTCGGTTTCTGTCCCTCCATCTGTGCCTTTGTCTCTAATTTCCTTTCCGGCCGTTCCATAGCTGCGGTTGTGGACGGCCATTGTTCACTTCCTCACCCTCCAGTGTTCCTCAGGGCTCTGTCCTATCTCCTATTCTCTTTCTAATTTTTATAAATGATCTCCTTAACTGTACAGTAAACCCTCGCTATCTCGGACTAATTGGGGGGAGACCCAGTCCGAGATGTCCGGGGTCCGACTTAAGAGAGGATAAAATCCGACCTAACCAATGTCCGTCCGAGACAACAATGAAATCGGAGACTACGGAAAAAATCCGACCTCAAGAGAGACGTCCGCGTCAACCTAGAAAACGAAGACAACCCTATTCGAACCCTATAATCTGTAATAGAAAACACAGTACATGTATTTTAGTTTTACAATATGTATTGTACAGTAGGCTATATTACACTTACCCCTTCATAGCTCTTGTCTGTAGTCTTGATGTCCTCCCTCCCCCCTCCCCAACACTGCATTAATTACTGCAGCATCCCCTTTTCACCCCCCACCTCCACCTCACTGTCCTTCTCCACCTCACTGTCCTTCTCCACCTCACTGTCCTTCTCCACCTCACTGTCCTTCTCCACCTCACTGTCCTTCTTCACCCCACTGTCCTTCTCCACCTCACTGTCCATGACCACCTCACTCCCCTTCTCACTGTCCTTCTCCACCTCACTGTTCTTCTCCACCTCACTGTCCATGACCACCTCACTCCCCTTCTCACTGTCCTTCTTCACCTCACTGTTCTTCTCCACCTCAATGTCCATGACCACCTCACTCCCCTTCTCACTGTCCTTCTTCACCTCACTGTTCTTCTCCACCTCAATGTCCATCGCACTGTTCTTCTCCACCTCCCTGTTCTTCACACCCCCACTCTTAGGACCATATCCCTTGCCTGTCATGGAACCCTTACCTTTACCCTTACCCACACTGTCCTTCTCCACCTCACAAACAATGTCAGGTTCAGGTATATCCATGGGCACAGGCGTGCTACTCATTAATTCATCCAAATCCATGTCTAAGTCTGAGAGTGGCACAGTGTCTACAGTGCTCCATGAGGTGCTAGCAACTGAGGAAACACTTGGGAGGGAGGTGGTGCTAGCAGACGAAGTACGAGGTCTGGGAGGAGCAGAGGGTACAAAAAAGGAGCTGATTTTCTGTTGTTTTTTTCCGATCAAGGTGTGCCCTCTGAATATGGAATCGACCATTACGGAGTGGTTCGTATAGGGACTGCAACTTTGAGTCATTTACTTGAGTCAGATACTGAAGAATGGTGTCAAAGGAGTCCAGGGCATGCGAGACTGATATCTTGGGCCCCCCCTCTGTCTCTTCGTCCGACTTATCCTGGGTCTCTTCCTGGGCTACCCCCAACACCTCGGCTGCAATTTGTTCGTCAGTCTTATGCTCGTGTCCAGGTAGGTCTCTGTCCTCTTGCAGCCAGTCGTCAACTTCTTCGGGGAGCCTGGTTACCCTGGTTCAAGAGGTTCCTGAAGTCAGCTGCCCCAAACCCTTCAAAACCCGGATCTTGCACATTCGGGATATTTAAGACCTTGGTCCAACCATTCCTCAGTGTGTTGAAAGACACTTCGCGCCACGCCTCTGCCCAATTGTAGATGCAGTCTTTCAGGGTATACTGCTTCAGTTTTTGTAGAGATTTCTTTCCGCGTGTATCCACATAACCTTCTTCGTCCATCCCATCTTCTATGATGACAAGGCATTGTTCCAGGAACTTCCTCTTGTATCGCCTTTTGCAAGCTTCAATTATTCCTTGGTCCATAGGCTGAATAACACTTGTGGTATTAGGAGGCAGGAACATTGTCTTAATTTTGCCGTTTGCACTCTCCAGTTTCGTGGTACAAGAGTGGGCAGGTGCGTTGTCGAGCAACAAAATGGCAACAGCTTCGTCATAGGGTACACCATACACTCGATTCTGGAACGAGCGAACGTCGGGTACAAATCTCTTGTGAAAGAAATCCTCGGTGATGACCTGGTTAAACCAAGCTTTCTTTGATCCATAATAGTCGACTGGGAGTTGCTTGGTAATGATGAGGTCCTTAATTACTCTCGGCTTCTGAGATTTGCCGACGATTGTAGGGGTCACACGGTGGCTTGCGTCGGCATTAGCGCAGCAAAGCACTGAAATGCGCTCCTTCACAGTTTTGTGGCCAGGTGTGGACGTGATTTCTCGGTGGGCCTGTGTGTTGGAGGGTAGAGAACGCCAATATAAGCCAGTCTCGTCAGCGTTATAGAGCTGCCAATGTTGAAGGTGTTCCTCGGTTATAAGGGCGTGGAAGCGATCAGTGAAGGGTTCTATGGCCGAAGTATCGGCGCTTAAGATTTCACCACAAATACTCCTGTTTGAGAGGCCATGGCGGTTTCGGAACCTCCACAACCACCCTCGCTAGCCTTGAAGTCTTGGTGATGAAGATGCTGGCCGAAACGTTCTGCTGCATGCTGGATCTCTATGCCTCTCACTGGTACGCCCTCAGCACGAAGTTGTTGGTACCACTTCAGCACTGCGTCGTCGATGTCTTGATAGGCTAGCTTAGCCTTGCGAAAGATCTTGGCGGTGGAAGGACCATGAAGCACAGCTACGCCATGATGTCGGACTTTCTCCTTGTCTCGGATGAAGTCGGAGATTGTTGATCTGCCTAAGCTATACTTCTCCTGAAGCTGCTTGGCTTTCATCCCACTGTCCAGATCCTTTAGCATCTGTAGCTTTGTTTCAAGTGATACAGAAGTCACCTTACGCTTAGGCTTATCCTTGGGAGGCATGGTGAACTAAATAATGGCACGCGTCGATGTGTAACACAACAGAGCTTGGTGCGGACTGACGCTCCCAGCATCCGAGCCGGGCGCTTGGGCCCCGGATGTAAGATGGCGTCGGACCTCCCTTCTGTTTCTCGGATATTCACCCTTATTGTCCGGTTACGTGAGGGGTCGTCCGACACGTCATCCTTTGTCGGACACCGCTACGACACATTTCGGAAATATTCGAGATATCAGAGGACGGTTATGACGGACATATTCCGAATACTTATATAAAGTCCGACAACGTCAGAGACGGTCGGAACGATGCCGGAAATGTCCGAAATACGGAAGTGAATGTCCGAGAGCCGATGCCAGTCCGAGTAGTGCGGGTTTCCGACTTGTAGAGGTCCGAGATAGCGAGGGTTTACTGTACCTTAATTCCCATCCATTCATATGCAGACGACTCAACCTTACACTACTCCATTAGTTTTTCAGAACGCCCCAGCCAGCAATCCCTCAACGACAAACGTAATGAAGCCATAGAACTCTTAAATTCTGATCTAAATACTATTTCCAATTGGGGCAGAGAAAACCTTGTTAACTTTAATGCTTCCAAAACCCAATTTCTCCATCTATCTACCCGTCAGGATCTCCCAGCGGACTATCCCTTATTCTTCAACAATACAAAAATCAACCCTTCATCTTCTCTCAATATTCTTGGTGTCTCTTTTTCTTCTGCTCTCATTTGGAAGGACCATATTACCAGTCTTGCTAAGGCAGCCTCCCAGAAGCTGGGTGTGCTCAACCGCCTTAGGGGGTTCTTTTCCCCTGCACAGCTTCTTGCTCTGTACAGGGGCATAGTGCGCCCTTGTATTGAGTATTGTTCACATGTGTGGGGAGTTTCCTCTCACACCGCTCTCCTAGACAAAGTTGAAAGGAAGGCCTTTCGTATCATTAACTCCCGTCCACTCACCAACTCTCTGCAATCTCTCTCTCTCCGCCGCAATGTTGCATCTCTCTCGCTATTCTATCGCTACTATAATAATCAGTGTTCCTCAGAGCTATCCCAGTGCATACCACCTCCTTTACGTAGGGCACGTGGTACCCGTCTTGCAACTCAATCCCACCCCTACTCTGTGCAACTCTCCAACCCAAGAGTGAAACGTTACTCTCAAACTTTCTTCTACTCAACAGCTGAGCTCTGGAACTCTCTCCCACAATCAGTCTTTCCCTCTTCCTATGACTTAAATTGCTTCAAACTCTGTGTGTCCAGGCATTTTGGCTCAAACGTCCCTTGATTTTGGCCCTGTCACTCTTTCAACTATGGGGGAGGCACTCGCTATAGGCAGTTATGCCTTTTGCCTCCCTCAATCACATAGAAAAAAAAAAATCGTATACCCATAGCGCGAATTAAACCGATAACATCTAGAGTAGCACCTTACTCTCTCTACTAGGTACGTTGTACATACTTTTGAGGTCTTTTTAAATAGAAAATTGAAAAGCGAAACGAGAAAGAAAAGAAAAAGTTGTCGACTAGGCCATTCCATCTGGCTCTTCACACCGTTGTCAGGGGCGTACCTTCTAACCCGTTCCTGATTAAAGGGCATCTCGATATCAAGCAACAAAAGAGGCAAGATTGGATGGGCAGGGGCACGGTCTGCGGGAGGGATACTATGACGTTGGATACTCCGAGGCTACAACCAAATAGGAGGTTTACCTTATTTGGTATTGGGAGGGTCGTTAAACCTCCCAATTTAGTAGTAGCCTCTACGTTCCAACGTAGAGCTTAGAGTACCAAAATTGGAGGCGGACATCCAAGCTGAAAAAACTCAAACATCAGCAATTAGTTAAGGATCATGACAAAGAAAAGACAGACGTAAACAAGAGAGTTTATATAAAGATTGTACGGACAGGTGCATATTAAGAGAGATCACGTACAGTCATGTCATGTTCTTTGTAAATCTCAACCGAATCATATGAATGTTACATATCATAATGGTGGATATGGAGGACAGGATGCCCTCCCCCCCCCCCTTATCATGATATGGAGGAAGTAGGAAGTACTACACCGTAGAACACCAAGCGTAAACACCGTGAAGATGACCGAGCACAATGAAAAAAGTGCCGGAGGTGAGAAGAGACACCCAGGAGATAAGTGACAGCACACTTAATTCTGTGGACTACTAGTAAAACAGTTGGACAAACACCCCAATGACAATGTACTGTATGAACATGACACAAGCGGGTGAAGCAGAAAGAACAGAATGTGATGCTGGGAAGAAATTAATGAAACACATAGTAACACTTACATTTCAAACAAAGAATGTAGTAATGAAGGAAAAACAATATCCTTAAGCCTAGGTAAGGTCCTTAACCCTAGGTGACATTATATACATATATGTGTAACCCATTGCCCCACCCCTCTCCCCCCTCCCCCCAAAATAGGAGTGGACAGGATAGGAGAAATAACAGTAGGGGGAAGGACAAGCATAGAGGAATACCCCTAAGTAACTTTTTGGCCCAACGCAACACAAGGACGCCCTGGCCTGGCCATAGACATGGACAAATAGGAGGAGACAAACGTGCTGGGGGAAGACCACAACCCTGTGTCAGTAATGTCCCTGAGGGAGTGATTGTGAAGGAAGCGGAGCGTGGCCGCATAAGACCTGATGTCATGCGCCGAACCCCGAACCAGAGGATTGCTATCCTTAATGACGCGACACAGGCGTAGGCCCACAGCACGTTTGGACAGTCTCCTACCGGTCTTAGGCGCCACCCAGAGAGCCAACCCCGACCCCGGCACAGTTGAATGAACATAGAATGAAGTGAAAGAACAGGGCACAACGTGTGATGACGATGGCCGCGCTTAAGAGCGGGGACAGTGAAAGGCTTAAACACGTGTGCCTCTCGTTCGTTCTCAGCAACAAAATGAACAGACGGAGCCAAAGTTACCGACCCGAGGATGGGAGCAAATCGTAAACAGTTCTGGGCCCAAGACATGGCAGCCAACTCCGAGACCCTCTCACCCGTTGCTAACGCTAGAAGAAACAGTGTCTTGTCAAGTAATATGTCAGGTGTGGGGTTAAGAGTGTAGGCCGCAGACGAGAGCCGATTGAGAGTCGCCGCCAGAGACCACTGAGGGGGAATCTGACGCGGGGGTGGTCTGAGCCGAAAGCAGGCACGCATGAAGAACTGTAGTTCTTTCTGAGGAACGACCAACCCCGTGAGGGTCTCAAAAGGCTCCCGAATGGCAGACAGGTGGTTCCTAACAGTGTTATACATGAAGTGACGCTCCTCAAATAAATAATTGAGGTAGTGAAAAACAAGCGCCACCGATGGAGTTGTCTGCGAAGAGGTATGTAACCAAGAAGTAAAGCTGTGCCAGTGAGATTCATATATCTTCCATGTAGATGGTGTCCAATGTAGAGTGAATTTGTCAGTCAATGATCTTCCAAACAAGGGGAGCCACCCCGCCTCACAAACATCCATGATGCGAATGCCAACGAGGTCCCTAGGTCTCCAATCGATCCCAAGTGGAAGCTTGAGACCGACAGAGGCGCGGGATCCAGGCACCATCGTTTCAGCTGAGCGTACCAGGCTTGGGCCGGCCATAGGGGCGCGATCAACCAAACTTTGCCCTGGTACTCTCTCAGCCTGTGGAGGACCTTGCACATCAAAAGTGCGTCGGGTGGCGGAAACACGTACAGTGACTGCCACCTGTTCCAGTCCTCGCTGAAAGCGTCCGGTCCCCCCGCTGGAGTGCGAATCCAGCGGGTCAGGAACACAGGCAACTTGGTCGTCTCGCGAGAAGCGAACAAGTCGACCTGCGGAACACCCCAGGAGGCTGCCAGGCCATCGAATACGGTTTGTTTGAACGACCATTCTACCTGGGTGCTCCGTCCCCAAGACAGAGCATCCACCCACAGGTTGGCAGACCCGGGCAGGTAGGTTGCATGCAGTGTAATGGTGTAACGATCTGCCTGAAAAAACAGTTTCTCCGCCAGATCCTGGAGCACCGCGGATCTGGAGGAGCCCTGTTTCCGTATGCAATGAACTGCAGTCATGTTGTCCATCCTGAAGGCCACCGCCCCGCCCCGAAGGGCGTGCCCATGATCGCGCAGGAAGAACAACGGGACTAACAGTTCCAAGACGTTTATGTGTAGGTACAAAGGAGTACAAAGGAAATCAAGCAACAACAGGTCTAGTGACCCTTCTAGGCTGCTTGTACTCCAAAACACTGAGGATCAAGTGTCCAAACAGTGGTTTAGGGTGGGTAAGGGAACATTGGAAAGGGAACTACTGCCCTGCCACTAACGTGGCAGGACTAGGAAGTTAGTAGGGGACATATGGGTTAGTAACTGAGGGGAGGATAAAATAAAGTTATTAATTTACAAACGTAGTCAGTCGCGGGTTTGATGCGAGATATTTGTCTAGGCGGAATTTAAATGAATCAACGGTGCTGCAGTCTATAACGTCTCGGGATAGCCCATTCCACAAGTTGACAACTCGATTGAAGAAGAAATTCTTAGATTCGTGTGAGTTAAAAGATTTACCAATAATTTTGCAACCGTTTCCCCGCGTGTAATTAGATTGGTCGATAGTGAAGTACTTACTACAGTTCATATTGTCGATGCCTTTGATGATTTTGAACACTTGAATTAAGTCACCTCTTAATCTGCGCTGGGTTAAAGGAAATAGATTTAATTCTCTAAGACGCTCTTCGTATGGTTTGTTCTTTAGGCTAGGTATCATTTTGGTAACTCTACGTTGAACTCGTTCTAGCTTGTTTATGTCTTTTTGGTAATAAGGGCACCAGCATTGAACGCAGTATTCCAGAAGAGGGTGGACTAAGGAATTGTAAAGGGTTAGGATTACGTCTTTGGATTTATGCTTAAATGATCTGCCTATAAAGCCAATTATTTTGTTTGCATTCTTAACAACTTCTGAACATTGTTGACTCGGTTTTAGGTTACTCGATATTGTTACTCCCAGATCGGTTTCTCTGTTTACATTCTTAAGCTGAGTGCCATTCATCGAATAGTTTGCTTTCTCATTTAGGTATCCGATATGTAGTACTTTACATTTATCCGCATTGAAACTCATTTGCCAAATTTGGGTCCAATGTGACAATTTATCTAGATTGTGTTGCATATCGTCAACTTGATCTTTTGAGAGTACGCTATTTGCAATTTTTGTATCGTCAGCAAATTTTGAGATTGTACAGGTGAGACCCTCATCTATGTCGTTGATGTAAATTAGAAAGAGAATTGGTCCTAGTACCGATCCCTGGGGTACCCCGCTACTTACATTGGTCCATTTAGATGCCTTACCGTTTATGACTACTCTTTGCTTTCTGTCGCTGAGCCAATTTTCTATCCATTTCAACACACCGTCTTGTATTCCATGCGCTTTTAGTTTTAGCAGTAAACGTTTGTGGGGAAACTTTGTCAAAGGCCTTTTGAAAATCAAGGTATATAATATCTACAGCTTTACTCTCATCGTAGAGGTTGAGGATATCGTGGAAGAAGTCTAAGAGGTTTGTTAAACAGGAACGTTTTTTACGAAAGCTGTGTTGAGTATCTTTAAGTATGTAATTTTCCTCTAAGTGATTTACGAGTCTGTCTCTTATGACCGTTTCTAGCATTTTACATACAACTGAGGTTAAGCTAATTGGACGATAGTTACTGGGTAGGGATTTACTGCCTTTTTTGAATATCGGTGTTACGTTGGCTATCTTCCACTGATCAGGCATAGTTCCAGACTGCAAGGATTTATTGAATAGTAATGTCAGTGGTTTGGAGAGCTCATCCTTAGCTTCCTTTAGAACTCTAGGCGAGATTGTATCAGGTCCAGGCGTTTTATTTACCTTGAGTTTATCTAAACAATTCAATACTTCTCTCTCTGTAACGGTGATATTGCTTAGAACATCTGAATTATCAATCTGAATCGGCGATGGTGTAGGGATATCACTGAGGTCTTCTGTTGTAAAAACTGATGCAAAGAAGGTATTGAGGGCATTACTCATTTGTACTTCGTCTTTGGTGTATTCTCAATTTTCATCGACTAACGGTCCAACAGTTGAAGTAACTACTTTTTTCTTTCTGATATAACTATAGAATTCTTTCGGGTTTGTTTTACTTTGATTCGCAATATGTAACTTTAGGGTCTTTTTACTTTGCTTAATTAACTTTTTTGGCTTTGCGTCGTAGCTCTACAAATTTCACCCGTTCTTCGTCATTTTGTGAGGATTTTAATCTATCATTAGCAAATTTTTTAGCAAGCAGGCAGTTTGAAATATCTTTATTCCACCATTTGGGCTTATTATTATGGCCTGGACGCCGTATTTTCGATGGTATGCAGTCTTGCACTGCTTTTAGGTAAGTGGTTTCGAATAACTTCCAAGATGTATTTATGTCGTTATTGTTAATTAAAAAGCTCCAGTCAGTTTCTTTAAACATATCTCTAAGTTTATGAAAGTTTGCTTTCTTGAAATTAGGGACTTTTTCGATGCTACTATTTGGTTCGTTACTAGTAAAGTTTAAAGTGAAAGTTATCGTACGATGGTCGCTGTTACTGAATTCATCACCAACATTCAAATTCTCTATTAATTCTTCTTTTGTTGCAAGTACAATGTCAAGAACGTTATTACCACGGGTCGGTGTTCGAACAAATTGATAAAGCGAACTCTCTTGCAAGTTCGTATACAAGTCATGTCCGGAGTGTGAAGTAAGAGTATCGCCCCACTTGGTCACAGGTAAATTAAAGTCGACAAAAAATACGGTATCTTGTGAGTTACTTACATCTGCAATTTGTTCATAAATTTCTCGGTCAGTTTGCACTGATTGAGCTGGAGGTCTGTATATTAATGCAAGTATTATTTTTGTACCTTTATTATTCTTTATTAGCACAAAAGATGTGTCGACGTTCACAATTTGAGGTTTTGACAAGAGGGTCGGGTTAAGACTTTCTTTGATATAAAATAAAACGCCACCTCCATTTTTATTTATTCGGCTTTTCTCAAACATTACATAACCGGGAAGTGAATACTCTGCTAAAAAGTCTCTATCTACTGTATTGAGCCAAGATTCTGTTATACCAATCACATCATAATTTTCAGTAAACACTAGTTCCTCTAAATCTGAAAATTTATTGCGTATGCTACGAGCGTTTGCATAGAAAACCTTTAAAGTTGCGGTTTTAGAACTCACAGAACGTTCTTTAATCAAATTTTTGGTTCTGATCGGATCTACATTTACATTCATGGCTGACATCGGTCCTCGGTCGTTATCCCTGGCGGTTTTGAATTTGGGTCGTGTTGGTGGAGCTTTATCCAAATTCGCAGTTCTTGACAGATTAGCATTTAATTCCTTCACAGGTTGCCGCCCTCGCTGTCTTCGGTCCTCCTTCCTGGTTGTCCTGTGCTGAGTCGATTTCTTCTCCGAAAATCCTTCACCGCATCGTTGAGAAGACGCCCAAAACGTGCTGCTCCCACCTGGTTCAGATGAACTCCATCGTCCGAAAACAAATAGTCATCGTAGTAGAAATTGTCCCAGGTGTCGACGAATCCCACGTTTTCCTTCCTGCAGAGGTTTGCTAGACAACGATTTGTGCTGGTGGCTATGTTGTAAAATCGGCTCTCTACACCAAGCCGGGGGACGATTCCTGAGACGATGATCCTTGATGACTTCTCCTTAAACGACTTGATCAGCTGCTGGTACTTTAAAAGCAAATCTTCCGACCGGGTTCGCTGTACATCGTTGGATCCAACGTGGATGACGTACATTGTATTAGCAGGGGCCAGCTTAGATACTTCGTCAACTGCAGCAACTACGTCGTCCACACCACCACCAGGGATACAAAAACGCTTCCTGGTCTTAGGTGCTCTGGCGCAAAACTCTGTGAGCTGACCACGTATCATAGGTGAGTGAGACCTGCCTTGGTTTTGGTGACCCATGTTGGACTGGTAGCCCCATCCCACCTCGCTCGACGCATCGGTGTATATCCAGATGCTCGGCGGGGGCGAAGTCCAAGGCACAGCTCTCGCGAGCTTGCCTCGAACAACCCAGTGTGTCAAAAGTAAATGGATCGAGCGCGGAATCGGCCAAAGCCGATGTGGAGGCAACAGTGGGAATGCTTTGTTGCCCAGTTGAATTAGGCGTTTGATCCTGAGCCTCCCTAGGGGAATGGTCAGACACGCCCAATTGAGCGACCCGATTAACGAGTCCCAGAGTTTCCTGGTGATGGAGACCGAGTGCAACGCAGCGAAAAGTTTCCTTCGAATCTTCGATGCGTTCACCCGACTCTGTCTGACGGTCACGCTCGCCATGTCCCAGTCCAGGCCCACCCACGTCACGTCTTGCGACGGTGTGAGGCACGACTTGGGAATGTTTACCTTGAAACCTAAACGTGTGATGTGTTGGATGACAAGGAGAGTGTGTTGTGCACATTGAGTGGGAGAGTCTGCGGAGATGAGCCAATCGTATAATGTAAAACAGGATCTGAATCCCTTGACGGAGCAGAGGAGTCAGAGCCTGTTTGACGAGTTTCGTAAAGACGCATGGTGCGATATTGAGACCGAAGGGCAGCCTGTCGAACGTGAACACCCTTTCGTGCAGCTGGAGCGCCAGATAGCACTGGAACCGAGGAGCAATCAGTACATGCCAGTAAGCGTCCTTGAGATCCAGGGATATCACCCAGCAGCCGGGACGGAGCGCCAACCGCACCTGACTGATTGTGAGCATCCGAAAGCGGGCGTTCACGATATGCAATTTAGGCACGCCAGGTCGACCACCGGTCTCATCGCATCGCAGTCCTTCTTCGGGACCAGAAACACAAGGGAGAGGAAGACCCGCTTGAGCGGGGAGACCTCCCGAACAATCCCTTTCTCGAGCATCGACAAGATAACTTTGGCCACGTCTGGAGAGACGTGCCGATGTCGGGGAGGACGTCTGAGAGGAGGCCGAGACCGCCACCTCCAGGACAGACCCCGCTTCACCACCTGACGCGCCCACGATCGGCGAGGCCATTGCCGATAGTGGGGGCAAAAGAAGCCGGTAGAGGCTCCTTGTGTGAGCCTCAACACCTGTTCGGGGAGGCGGTCGGGAGAGAAGGGGGAAAAAGCCGGAGGACCTAGCGTTTTTTTTATCCAGCATAGTCGTCAGTCTTGCCGCGGCGAGACTGACCTCCACGGGCACCCCCTCCCCTGGAGCGACCGCGTCCCTGAAACCGGCGCGGAGGATCCTGCGCTGGGCGGCTATACTCCTGCCTCTGGTCGGAACGCTGCGAGGACGCCTCAATTGCGAGCTGACGGGATGGGCGAAGAGGCGAGCGGCGGACAGAAGGGCGCGAGGCACGTCCCCAGCCCCCTTGGCGTCGCCCATCGACGGCACCTCCCCAATGCTGGCGTCCCTTAGGCGGACCGGCCTTCCTCCCACGACCCAGGGAGGAAGCGGCTGCGGGAGGCCGCGACGCCCCAGAAACACGGGGCGCGAAGCGGCCCGCAGTCGCAAAGAGATAAGCCTCTTGCCACGCACCATCGGAGAAGAGACCCGGGGTCGCGAGCTCAGAGAGGAGCAGCTTAGTCCTGACCTCAGCGGGCGCCTTCTTACAGAAGGCCACCCTCAGAGACTGCCGACACCGAGCAGCCTCATGGATGGCACCCTGAAGGTCACCCACCGAGTTCAGGGCGAGCTGCAGCTGCATGGGCCGAAGGTCTCCCAACCCTTCTTAAGGTCGCCAGCCGGCTCGGCTTCCAGAAGCCTGAGGTGAATCCTCGCCATCTGGAACTGCAGAAGGAGGGTGGAGAGCAAACGAGCGGCGCGTTGCCGGAGCCGGAGATCCCGATCCAGGGCACTCTTCTCCGAGGGCACGAATAACGACGAGGGCAAATGATCCAACACAATTTTAGGGGCATTCAACCATGACCAATACTTGGAAGAGACCCCGGACGAGGTCAGGACGAGCCCAGACACAAAAGTGCTAGCAGGCGGTGGGAGAGAAATAAAGCTCTCAGCCGACCTGACGCCAAAATCAACCCCTTCCGCCAGCCATCGATCCCACGGCCCGTCTCAAGATTGGTGAGCTCGAGCATGATGGTGCCTTCCGCATCGCGAGCACTCTTAACCAGAGGAAGACCGGCAATGGTTGACAGAGCGGGAGCATCAGCTAAGATGTCTTGGCGGGTGTAGTCCGACCAGAGACGTGTAGACCCAGGGGGAGATACCCTAGGACGGTACGTGAAAAACTGCATATCCGACCTACTGGGGTGAGGCCGGATATCGACCTCTGGGACTAGGCCGTCCGGAGTCAGAGCTCGAAAGACACATTTAGCACTAATCTGGATAGCCCAATTATCAGCAACTGGCCGTTCCCCCCGTGCATGAGTGGCGGCCAGGTCCGGGTTAGTAGCCATCACATTCTGCCAAGACGCAGGCTCGCCATACAAAGAAGGGAGGACACGTTTGGGGATCTTAAATTTAGACAGTGGGGGAACACTAACGGGTTGGCCAACCAACCCCAGGCAGCACGACAAAAGACGGCGAGGGAGCCGTAGAGGAGGCAGGCACAGGCAGAGCCAGGGCCGCCACCACAGGGGTTTCCGGGCCAGTAGGTAGCATATCTTCAAAAGGCGGAAGAGGGGTAACAACAGGAACCACTGAAGGAAGCTGAGGAGGCTTAACCAGAGCCTCAGTAAGCCGGTCCAGGGTTGCTTGCAAAACCCCAAACTTAGCTCAGTTCTCCTCCTTGAGAGAGTTGAAAGCCTCAAGCCACTCAGGGGCCGCGGCCGAGCGCTCAGGCGACGTCGATTCAGGGGAAGTCGACACGTCGAAGCGCAGCCGAGACCTCCGAGCAGGGAAGCGAGGGGGAGGCGTATAGTGTAGATCCGGACGAGGGGAGTCCTCCAAGACAACCACGTCAGCGTCCTCCTCAGGCTTCATCCAAACGCCCCTGTCGAAGTCCCTAGGATCCACAAAATCCTCCTCCACGTCAGTCCACTCGTCCTCCTCAGCGGCGTCTGGCATTGCCGGAGGAGGCGACGGATCACGACCCACAGGAGAGGACTGGGCACAGCGAAACGCCGGATCGACAGGACCCGGGGACCCCAGAGGGGACAGAGGGGGGGCGGGCACATTAACGGCGGGACCAAACAAGGAGACCACCCGTGGAGCAGGCGACGAAGTGCTGGCAGGCGTGGGAGGAACAGGTTGATGTCCCGCAGCCTGAGATGCCACAATCTCCTTGATCAAGTCGTGGGTAGTCCTCCGAGGTGGTGCAAAGGGAGGGGACACAACACGAGGCACAGGTGGCACAGTGCGTTTCGCCCGAAAGGAAGTCGACCCCGACGGCCGAACAGGTGAAGGTGGAGACTTCCGCTTCCTGCCGCGGCCCAAAGACGACGACGTGAGGTCCGCAGGAGGCACTTGAGGAAGGGCGGCCTGGAGCCCTGACGGGTGAGCAGAAGGAAGGCGGAGCAGGAGCCGAACATCCTCGTCCTTGAAGTGAGGGATGCGGTGTAGGGTCCATCCAACATATTGGAAAATGCCCTCCCACGTAGTCAGGAAGCGCGCCGCAGCCTCCACCGCCGCAGGGGACGTGGGTTGAGACTCCACCGCCATGACATTAATGAGGCAAGGGCCTCACCTCCTGGGAGCATAACCATCCCTGAAGTAACAAGCTACGTGGGTAGGGCATTCGAGATGGTCGGGACTGACCACAGGCTTACCACAGCCCCGCCTGGTGCAGAGAGGTAGCGGCATCACACCTGCAACTGGAATAAAAAACCCATCTTGAGCCACCAAACAGGTAGGTAAAATGACAAGTAGACAGAAGAATCCTTTGAAAAAGAAAAACAGAGACAGGCACAAAGGGAGAAAACCACCCGTGAACGGCCCCTACCCTTGAAGCTGAAGCGTTTCCCCCACAAGGTGAATAACCCCCCACCCCCCTTGAAAAAACCCCAAGGAAGGATAACGGAGAGTGTAGACCCCCCCCCTTGTAAACCCCCCCAGGGGAACAAAGAAGGCGACATTACCTGTAGGCCTAGGCGTAAGCGAGGGAGGCACAGGAGAGCACCCAAAGTGTAGCGGAGCACAGCCTGGGAAAAAAAGGAGAAGAGCATTAAACACCAGAACCGATGCACCAACAGGCATGGACAAGTAGCAATGCACTCCCCAACCCAAAAAACCCAGAGAGGAGCGGACCATCAAGGGACCCTCCGGTCTGGGGCGGGACAACAGGACAGCCAAAAAAGCGTGGAACATACGCCGCCGTAGAGCGGGGTTAAACCCGCCATAGGGCGGGGAATCCCGCCATAGAGCGGGAGGAAACCCGCTCTGGAGCGGACATTGATACGCTCTAGAGCGGGCCACAGCCACCAGCACCACAGACGAGTAGGACCGACCTAGGGCGGGGTAAACACGCCCTGGAGCGGACACCGATGCGCTCCAGAGCGGGCCACAGCCACCAGAAACCGACCAAGGCACCGCAGAGACTAGTAAGGACCGACCCAGAGCGGGGAAAGAACCCGCGCTCTTGGGCGGGGATAAACACGCTCTGGAGCGGACACCGATACGCTCCAGAGCGGGCCACAGCCACCAGAACCTTACCAAGGCACCGCAGAGACGAGTAAGGACCGACCCAGAGCGGGGGAAGAACCCTCGCCCGAGGGCGGGGGAAGATACCAAGAGAGCCAGCTGAAAAACCAAACTAACCGACCTGGAGCGGGGTAAAAACCATCGCTCCAGGGCGGGGCGGTCATGTTTGAGCGGGAGGATGATATAGCGGACTCACGCCCGGTCTAGAGCGGCCAAATACACGCTCGAGGGCGGTACAAAGACCGACCTAGAGCGGGGCCGAAGATGGATAGACCAGAAGCAGTCACCAAAGCACGCCCAGGAGCGGGAAGACCGACGCCCCAGAGCGGAGCGGTGAACACCATATTAAAAGTCTGAGGGAAACCTCCCACTGAAAAAGGAGAAGTGTCACGTCTGCCAAGAAGGCCCCCCCAGGGACTCGAGAAAAGGAAAACGCCAACCAAAGACCGACCTGGCGTGGGACGTGACCCACGAACAGGGAGGAGCAGAGGAAGACATAGCCTAATCACAAGGCCCAAAGGTGGCAAAATCAAGGTAAATAGCAGAACACAAATGTGGGGGTCTGGAAAGCCAGAGGTAGTCAGATAATAGGTGCGAACCCCATAAAACACAATAAGGGGGGTCAAGGGACATCCCCAGGGGTTGCAACAGAATCGAACGACAAAACGCCCCCTGTAGGCTAGGCCACCCACAAAAAGTTAGCCTAATCGGCACTAGGTGAAAGGAATAAATAAAAAGAAGGACGCCACGAGCAACCGCACACCCAAAGAGGTGTGAGTGCGACATTAAAAGACCAAACATGGGGCAAGTGACATCCCGGGTCGGCGCCCCCCACAATAACATTCACCCGAAAAACTAAGTTAGCCTAGCCACCGAACAAATGCGCGTAAGTCAGAAACTTAAGTAAGTGACAAGAAGCCCTAAATGAATAGAACCTACCAAAACCTAAGCTAAAGTCACCGCAAAGAAATTAAAAGCAATATAAGGCAAAGGCCTTTCAACACTAGCGTCGTCCCAAGACACGCATGCGCAGAGGGCTGAAAACATGAGAGACCTCCACTTTCAACGCAAGCACTCGAATAAAACACCTGAGTGCCCATTTTACGTTGTGCCTGCAACACGGATCATCTATCTATAATTCCAGGCGCCAATTAAAGGCCCAAAACTCACCAAAGGTGACGAAGATAGGAGTGGAAGGCACCAAAAAGACGGAGCACTACAAAAGACACGTGTGTATCCGAGTGGTAACGCGAAAGAGATGCCCTTTAATCAGGAACGGGTTAGAAGGTACGCCCCTGACAACGGTGTGAAGAGCCAGATGGAATGGCCTAGTACAACTTTTTCTTTTCTTTCTCGTTTCTCTTTTAAATTTTTTATTTAAAAAGACCTCAAAAGTATGTACAACGTACTTAGTAGAGAGAGTAAGGTGCTACTCTAGATGTTATCGATTTAATTCGCGCTATGGGTATACGATAATTGCCGCTCTAGAGCGAAGCAGATTACATCGTCATAGTAGGCTATAAGCTCTACGTTGGAACGTAGAGGCTACTACTAAATATTAAGATGTTTTCGCATAGCCTAGCTTTAAACTATGCTAACAGAAATTAATTGGTAATAAATACGGTTTTCTTATTTTAACTTACGTCCGCCCAGCACTCATGTTATTGTTGTGAACCTCTCGGCACTCTCACTGCCACTCGTTGCCGGAGTAAGGTATGTCTCATAATACAGTAGTTTTTTTAACTATTACCCAACCAGCCGGTGTGTGGGGGCGGCAGCCCCCATCCATAATACTAGGATAGGTTAGGTAAGGTTGTTAAGTTAGGCATGTCTTTTTTACGCATTTATCCCCTCATTTTCCCTAAACTTCATAACCCTCCCCACTAGTGGGGGGCGTGTTTTTAGATTGTTGGATAATGGGTAAATCCTTATTTCAGCTCCTCTTCAGTATAAAACAACACTAGGCCTATCTGAAATAAAAAATAAAAAACAAAATAATAAAACTTAGCCTAGGCCTACTGAAATTGCTGTCGGTCCAAAAAGTCAGGTTTACCATTGTTTGTAGGGAGGATAGTAACAATAGTAATACTTATTACCATAAAAATATATTTACAAATTTAGTTCACTTGTAAATGCATTAGGCCTATAGGCCTATTACCGGTATCTATTTTATGAGGAGGCTGCAATCCGCATCCACTGTTGGGCTGGTCGCTAGGCCTAGGGATGGATGCGCGATGCTGTCTCTCGACTCTCGTCTCTCGATGTAACTCTGTGAATAGAAAAAAGAAAAAACATTCAAATTTTAATAAAATTCTTCCATTTCTATTCATAAGTATTGAAGTATAATCATCACCAGAATGCAGGAAATACAGTTTCTGCCAACTAAAAACTTTACAAATTCTCCGGCGGCCGGGGGGCTTCGCCCTCCGGATCCCCCCTCGTCTGCCGAGGTTAATTACTATTTTCATCTAATCACTATTTACTACCTACACAACATTTTCCTATTTTGCCACACTGTTTCCTGCAATCTAAAAGCAATCAAGATGGAAAATATGGAGACCAAAATTATTGTGCCAATTTTTTTTTTTTTTTTAATTATACTGTGTGTATAATATATAATGTCTGTGTGTATATATACTGTATATATATACAGTATATACCAACTTTTACCTCCGGATATAGGGCCGCTTTAAGCCTAGCGATTCAACCGTTGAACACTGAACTTGTGAAGCCAAGAGTTCTTATTCCGGACTGTGAAGGAAATATATAGATTATTGGCTAGCCTACATAACAATATAAATTTTGGGTGCGGCTGTGCGGGCGTACCGCCACCCTTGTTTACACTATGCGGAGCGGTAGTGGATGCTTGCCAATGTTGCCATCATGTTCCCGTCTATTTTGACTGCCTTTTGATACAATAATATGTTGATGGGGCATTCACAATGCCATTGTCTAGCCTAGCCTATATGAAAAAATATGGTTCAATGTTATTTTAACCCTTATTTAGCGGCGAGCAACATAAGTCGAGTTAAATAAAGCTGGACTATGTGGCGGCGCTCGACATAGGTCGAGTGGCAATTTCAGCACGTAATGTGGCTGAGAGAGAGAGACAAGTGGTGGCAGGAGACTAGCGAGCGTATGACTGCTCCAGACCACCGCGGCGAACCTACTGACACAAATCTCAGCTCCCTCCTCCCTCTCTCACTCGCTACATACTCAATTATGTACTGAAAGTACCGAATTACCTGCTTTTTGCACTCGCGTTGCACGGTTATTGCAAGAAAACTATCCATCATACAAGGATCGTTATGGTGTCATTCGAAAGCTCTGTTTATGCCCTTTCAGGGATAAGTACTTGTTTTACGTTCTGGGTCTTATTTAGGCATGAAAATGATCACGTAAACAGCCCTATTTTGGCTAAAAACACCCCGCTGTGCGGTACACATAAATAAACCGCATAGGCCGCTCGTAAGGTGTTAATACCACAAATTTTGTTGATATATTTGAAGATAAATATTGAATCTATATGCTCTAAAGATCATAAGAAAATTTGTTTTAACCCTCGGCAAAATTTTATAAAAAGTATGGTACTAAAATGTCTTTCGTAACAAGGTTGTCAATAAGGTACAGTACTTCCAGTTATCGATAGCTCTAAAGATCATATGAAAATTTGTTAAACCCTCGGAAAAACCTAATATAAAAGTATGGTACTAAAATTTTATTTTCGTAACAAGGTTGTCAATACGGTACTTTCCCATTATCAATGTACAATCAAAGCTGAAGATTGCAGAGTAAACAACGTAGACTTCATCGACTTTCTTTCACCTTCGTATAATCGACAGCCAATTTTTTTTTTTTTTTTTTTTTTTTTTACTAAGGGATTAGTACTCAACCAGCGGGGGTGTGGGGGCAGCAGCCCCCACCCATAATACTAGGTTAGGTTAGGTAAGGTTGTTAGATTAGGCTAATGTCTTTTCAAATCACTATCGGGGGCGTGTCTCAACATCGATCAATAGGCGTAATGGGGAAAATAAGTTTTCCCGAGATTTCTAATTAATTACAAACACTATATATTGATGCAAATGAACAATTTCTTTTATAAAAAACACTCTGAAAATTTGTGGTATTAAAATACAAATTTTCCAAAAATATATAGGGCCTATAGCCTACTAGGCCTACTACTATGGTAATGCTAGGATAGGTTAGGTTAGGCTAAGCCGCTAATGTCTCTCTAAAACATTGTAAAATCCGGTTCACATCTAGATTGATAGACTTTTGTCAGAGGGGGCGGATTGCCCTGCAGCAGTGCAGCCCATATAATCCATTTCCGCATTTTGCCACCTAGGCTATACAGTCTATACCACATCACTTACCTCGTTGTACCTTCCTGTAACCCTGTTAAATACAAATTACAATAATAGGCCCAATTTTTTTAGCTCGTATAGGCTAGGTGCAATTATAGAAATTTACCGGCCTAGCTGCCTAGGTTAGGCTAGTTATCCAAAATACAAGACTAGGTTAGGAAAATAATAATCCTCCTCATAGGCTAGGCCTAGCCTATATGGTAGGCCTAGACATCTATAATCCATAGGTCTAGGCAGCACTAACTTCACTAGGCCTAAGCCTATTCCAAAACTTAAGAGTAGGCTTAGGCTAGGACGGTAGGACCTAGGTTAGCCTAGTCTTTAAAAGAAAAAAATACAGGAATGTTAGGTTAAATAGGCCTAGGCTTGGCATATAGCCTAGGCCTAGACTAAAATCCAAAGGTAACCTGTTAGGTTACGAAACAAAATTTACGATAAAAATATATTATTTAGTAGTAGCCTCTACGTCTCCAACGTAGAGCTATATATATATACATCTCGTATAATTCCGTTCCGTTGTGGAGCGGGTAATTATCGTAATCCATAGCGTGATTAATCGATAACATCTAGAGTAGCACCTACTCTCTCTACTAGGTATGTTGTACACACTTTTGAGGCTACTATTAAAAGGAAAAACTGAAAATATTGATGAGAAAGAAAAGAGAAAATTGTAGAACATTGTCCATCCTATCTGGCTCCTTAAGCCGCTGTCACGGGTCCACTGCACCATACGACCGGGTTTATTAGATCATCTGTTTCACGCTACTCTCCTTCACAAGACGCGATTTTCGGGCCTCTGTTTTTTGTGTCTTCCACGCCTGTCCCCTACCCTTTGGGTGAGTTGTGGGCCTTATTTAAGTTACCTGTGGTTTAAGACAGATGATCTGTGATGTAGGCACGCCGAAAAATGGGCTCTAACGTGTTTTTTGGAGTGTGGCGTTGAAACTGGAGGTTACTCTTCTTTTTGCCTTCTGCGCATGCGCCGCCGCTTGGGCGTCTCGTTCACTATGGCCTTTGCCATCTTTTGTTCTTATTTCATTTGCGGTGGCTTTAGTTTTTGTCTTAGCAGGTTCTTTTCATTTAGTTTTGGTCACTGCCTTAGTTTTGCTAATATTTTTCGCGAACTTATGCCTAGGCGTACTTGTGCTCTTCTCGTTGGTTGGGAGGGGGGCGCTGACCCCCTTTTTTGGTGTCTCGCTTTTTGGGGGCTTTTTTGCTGGTGGCTGCCTCTCCTCAAGGGTGCAGGACCTAGTGCGCCAGGTAATTTCATATATTACTGCCTCAAGTACCGATTAGGCTAACTTTTGTTTTAAGCCTGGTTCTCCCCGAAACCGCGAACGTAACCCGTTCTGATGTGTTTTGCTGACAGTTTTTCTTCTGTCTCTGTCCCCTTCGGTAGTGTCTGCTTACCCATTGGCTCTCCCGCGCCTGTTGTGATTTGGTGGGGTTCACTTTGGACCCCCCCCCCCCCCTTTTTTGGAAGGGATGGCTTTCACTGTCATTGTGCCTCAGGCCTTGCTGAGACGTTCTGTTGGGTTACCGCCCTGGGTCGGGTACTTCCCGCTCTAGGTCGGGGCCTTCCTTTACGGTCGCATGGTCGAGGCGCCTCCGCTCTGGAACGGGATTTGCCCGTTCTATATCGGAGATTTGTTTTTGTTGCTGCTTGATACCCACGGGCTCTCCCGCGTCTGTTGTGACTGGCCTGGCTCCCTTAGGGGTCCTCGGCTTACGGCGGGGCCTCTCCGCTCTAGGACGGACCTTCGGTTGTGCATTCTTGCCTTCTACCTTCGGCGCTGCTCTCGTCTATTAACGCGTCCCGTTCTTGGGCGGGGGTGTCTGTCTACGGCTCCTCCGCTCTGGAACGGGAATGTCGCTTCCCTGCCTTCTCATGCCACGTCCCGCTCCAGGGCGGGGGAGTCCGTTTCCGACTCCTCCGCTCTGGGGCGGGATTGTTGCTCCCGCCTGGGAACGCAGGCGTTCCCGCTCGATGTCGGGGGTTTTCCGCTCTAGATCGGACATCCCCGTTTACGGACGCGCTCATCTTGACTCGGTTTAGGCTTAGACTAGTAGTCCTGCACTTCTATTAAGACATCTTTTAACGCTCTTTTCCCCAGGCTGTGCTCTCTACCCTACTGGGCTTCATCACTGCTCATGGGTTGAAGGTAGTAGACTTCACTGGTTTTTTTGGGGGGGAGGGAGGCACTATCCTACCTTAGTAGGAGCTCCAGTCTCCGGGCCTAGGGAGAGCTTTTAGGCGCCTCCCTGACCTGGTGTCTGTGGCTGTTTCAGGGGTCTTTGATCTTTCTTGTGTGCATGACCTCTTACCTGTTACTCCTGCCTGGCTGCGCTCTTCGGCCTTCACCTTCATTGGGGGGGGGGGGTCATTCTCATTTGGCACTGTTCATGCACCTTTCAAGTTTTTGTTTTCATAATATGTGGACTGGCTTTCTTCAGGTTCCTGTCCTTGACATATGGGCATACCTTACCAGGGCCTCATCGGGGTTTGTAACAGGGGTTTTTCTTCTGCTTACAGAGTGGTATGTCTCCTGCACTCTGCTCTCGCGTTGGGTGTCAGTCCCGGGTGGTGAGCTCCAACCATCGTGAGTGCCCATCCCACGCAGGCTGCTACACTAAGGTTGGTTTTGACCCTCGGAGGTGTGGCCCGTGCATGGTGGACCTAGTGACGCTTGAGTCCCACCCTACGTCCGCTTCCGCTGAAGGGGCTCGGTCGCGCCTCCTCTCGACGTGGTCTGCGGTGGCTCTCTATGTTCAGGACCAACCACATCGGGTGTCTGGCTTCACGGACGACGATGTGCGGTCCTTAATCCGCCTTCCGCTACCTTCACCACGTGGATGCCGGGCCGCCTTTATCCAGGTGCCCGCATCGGACCTCTCGACTGGCTCTGTGGACACTGGCAGGAAGAGGAAGCACCGCTCCCCTTCTACAAGGCGGGGCCGGTCAACGCCCACGCGCCACCCTGCCCCTTCGGCGCCTCCTGCCAGGGTTACTATCTCTCGGCCTAAGTAGCAGCCTGCCACCTCTACGCCTTTAACGGACATCGTCCCTACGGTCTTCTCCCCTCGTCGTCGCACGACTCACGACCTCATCCGTGATATTGAGGCTGGGCAGGCCGTTGGTCACCAACCTTCTGCTCCGCCACTTGACCTGCCGACTCCACTCTGTCCAGCTCTTTTTGACCAGGCCGTCGATTTCCCTCTGTCGCCTCCTGCTCCACCTTCGTCGACTGGCAATGTGGATCCAACCCACCATTGTGCCCAGTCTCCTTCTGCGCGACCTGATCGGTCTCCTCCCCTGGCCGTGCAAGATGCGCCAGAAGAAGGGGATTGGACTGATCTGGAGGAGGGTCCAGATGATAAGGACGGAGACGACGACGGGGAGGGGCTTGACGACTCCCCTCGTGAGTCCATCCACAACACGCCGCCTGGCCAGAAGCGTGTCCGCCGTCTCTGCATCATTTCTCCCTCGTCGTCTACTGTTGCTTCGGCCGAGGACCACGAGCTTCCCCTGACTGTCGCTTCTCTTCAAGCGCCTTATCTTCGGGCCCAGGAGGCGAACACTGAAAAGTTCGCTTCCTTACAGTCGGCGCTGGAACGACTCACTGAGGCGGTTTTGAACCCTACCTCTGTTCCTCAGGTCGTCGCGTTGGTGACTCCTCTTCCACCTTTGGAGGAGCACCTGCCAACTAGGCCGGCTCGCCAGGCGGATGCTGCTCCTGCCGTCCCGCCCCCTGCCCCCTCTCAGGCTCCTGCGGCTTCGTTCGTCGTACTACCTGGGAGTGGTCTGGGGCTGGTTACTCAACCTGTGCACGTTCCTTCGCTCTCCAAGTTCAAGGTTCCGTAGCGTAGGTTCCCGTCCCTGTATGGGGAACCTGCTTCCTGGAGGAACGTCCAGGCATCGCACCCGGAGCGTGTAGTCACCCATGCGCCTGGCGAGCGCCCCGTGGCAGCTAGCTGGACGATTCAGGTCAATGCCAAAGTCCTGTTTTGGGCTTTGACTCTGGAAGGACTAGTCCCAGAGGTGGACATCAGGGTTCACCCTAGTAGGTCGGACATTCATTTTTTTACGTACCGGCCTAAGGTGTCCCCCTCTGGGTCTACTAAACTCTGGGCGGACTTCACTCGACACGACATTAATGTAAATGCTACCACCGTGTCGGCCATTGCGGGCCTTCCTCTGGTGAGGAATGCCCGGGACATTGAGGGTAACCTCACGCTCGAGCTCCCCCATTTGGAGGAGGGTCCTTGGGATTTGTGGCTGGCTGAGGGTATTGACTTTGGGGTTCGGTCTTCGGAAGGGGCGGCTCCGCTCCCTCCCGTTGACGAGATGTTCGTGTCGAGTTTGGTCCTGTCCTCGTCCGGGGTCGCACCCAAGTATTGGTCTTGGTTGAACGCCCCACGCATGGTATTAGATAAGATGCCCACCTCCTACTTCGCTCCACCTGAGAAGAGCTCCCTTGAACGGGATCATAAGCTCCGACAGCGCGCTGCTCGTTTACTCTCCACCCTCTTGCTCCAACTCCAAATGGCTCATGTTCACCTCAGGCTCATTGAAGCCCAGCCAGCTGGGGACATCAGGAGGGGCGAGGAACACTTGCGGCGCGTTCAGTTGCAGCTTGCTCTGAACTCCGTCGGCGACTTTCGGGTGGCCATCCACGAGGCTGCACGTTGTCGGCAGTCTCTGCGGGTGGCTTTTTGTAAGAAGGCGCCAACTGACGTCAGGACTAAGCTGTTGCTTTCTGAGCTAGCTACGGAGTGTCTCTTCTCAGATAGCGCTTGGCAGGAGGCTTACCTCTTTGCTGCTGCGGGGCGCTTCGCACCTCGTCGTTCTGAGGTGTCGCGGAACCCCTCGGCCGCTTCCTCCCACCAGAGAGGGAGGAAGGTCGGCCCGCAGCGAGGACGCCAGTTTTGGCGAGGTGCCACGGCTGGGAAGCACCAGGCGGTGAGGGGTCGGGCAGTGCGCCCTTATGTACCTGGCTCCCCGCCTCGCCCTTCTCAGCAACTCGCTATTGAGGTTTCCTCTCGGCGAGTCGACCAGAGGCAGGGTGATAGTAGGCCCACGCAGGAGCGTCACCACCAATTTCGTCGGGGCGGTCGCTACAAGGGAGGTGGCAACCGTGGGGGTCAGTCCTCCCACGGCAGGTCCGGGGAGCACTCTGCGGCAAAAAACGCGTAGTGCCTCCAGGACCTTCACCCCTGCCCTCTCCCGACTGTCTCCCCGAGATGGTGTTGACTCTCACGAAGGGGGCCCTTACCGGCTTCTTTCGCCCCCACTTTCGGCAATGGCCTCGCCGATCGTGGGCGCGTCGGGTAGTGAAGCGGGGTCTGTCCTAGAGGTGGCGGTCACGGCCTCCCAGACATCGGCCTGTTTCCCCGGAAGTGGCCAAAGTGATTCTGTCAATGCCCGAGGGTGGTATCATCAGGGAGATCTCGCCTCACCAGCGGGTCTTCCTCTCTCGAGTATTTATGGTCCCCAAAAAGGACTGCGACGCGATGAGACCGGTGGTCGATATGTCGTGCCTCAATTTGCATATCGTGAACGACCACTTTCGCATGCTCACCATCAATCAGGTGCGGTTGGCGCTCCGTCCCGGATGCTGGATGGTATCCCTGGATCTCAAGGATGCGTACTGGCATGTGCCGATCGCTCCTCGGTTCCTGAGTTATCTGGCGCTCCAGCTGCACAAAAGGGTGTTCACGTTCGACAGGTTGCCCTTCGGCCTCAATATCGCGCCGCGCATCTTTACGAAACTCGTCAAACAGGCTCTGACTCCCCTGCTCCGTCAGGGGATTCAGATTCTGTTTTACTTGGACGACTGGCTCATCGCCGCAGACTCTCCCACCCGTTGCGTACAGGACACTCTTCTTGTCATCCAACACATCACACAATTAGGTTTCAAAATAAACGTTCCCAAGTCATGCCTCACCCCGTCGCAGGTCGTGACGTGGGTGGGCCTTGACTGGGACATGGCGAGCGCGACTGTCTGCCAGAGTCGAGTAAACGCTTCGAAAATTCCAATGAAACATTTCGCTGCGTTGCACTCGATGTCAATTTCCAGGAAACTCTGGGACTCGCTGGTAGGGTCACTCAATTGGGCGTCTCTGACCATTCCTTTAGGGAGGCTCAGGAACAAACGCCTTATTCAGCTAGGCAACAGAGCATTCCCGCTTCTGCCTCCACACCGGCTTTGGCCGATTCCGCGCTCGATCCATGTACTCTTGACACACTGGGTCGTAAGGGGCACGCTCGCGAGGGCGGTGCCCTGGACGTCTCCCCCTCCGACCATCTTGGTGGATACGGATGCGTCCAGCGAGGTCGGGTGGGGGTACCAGTCAAACACGGGACATCAAAATCATGGCAGGTGGTCAGGTCTCACTCATCTACACATAAACGTCTTAGAACTGTTGGTCCCGTTGTTCTTCCTGAGGGATCATGGGCAGGCCCTTTCCGGCAGGTCCCTGGCCTTCAGGATGGACAACATGACCGCAGTTCATTGCATACAGAAACAAGGCTCCTCCAGGTCCGCCGTTCTTCAGGACCTGGCGGAGAAATTGTTTTACCAAGCAGACATCACACTGCATGCAACCTACCTGCCCAGGACTGCCAATCTTTGGGCGGATGCTCTGTCACAGGGACAGAGCACCCAGGTAGAATGGTCCTTCAAACAAACCGTATTCGACGACCTAGCGGCTTCCTGGGGTGTTCCGCAGGTCGACTTGTTCGCCTCCTACCAGACGAACAAGTTGCCTGTGTTCCTGACTCGCTGGATTCGAACTCCAGCGGGGGGACCGGACGCTTTCAGTGAGGACTGGAGCAGGTGGCAGTCAATATACGTGTTTCCGTCACCCGACGCACTTTTGATGTGCAAAGTCCTGCACAGGCTGAGAGAGTACCAGGGCAAAGTTTGGTTGATCGCGCCCCTATGGCCGGCCCAAGCCTGGTACGCTCAGCTGAAACGATGGTGCCCGAGTCCCGTTCACCTATCGTTTTCAGACTTCCACTTGGGGTCGATTGGAGACCTAGGGACCTCGTTGGCATTCGCATCGTGGATGTTTGTGAGGCAGGGTGGCTGCCCATGTTTAGACGATCATTGACTAACAAGTTGACTCTACATTGGACACCTTCAACATGGAAGACTTACGAATCTCACTGGCACAGTTTTACTTCTTGGATAAACGACACATCACAAACAACTCCTTCTGTTGCGTTAGTGTTCCACTACCTCAATTATTTATTTAAGTCGCGCCACAACATGTACAACACCATTAGGAACCACCTGTCTGCCATTCGTGAGCTGTTTGAGAAGTTGTTGTTGTTCCTCAAGCTGCCTGACCGAACAGCCCCAAGGCCCTGAGCAAGGCTAAGGCCATAACCGAGCGCCCCCACAGAACCCTCCCTGCCGACCACAATAAAGCCTGGGTGACCGAAGCCACTCCATGGCGGGGTGCTGAGGAGGGTGCGGAAACGCCCGGGAAATCAAAGCCCCACCCAGGGCCCTGTGCCCCTCAGCAATTATGAAGAAAAAGCTGAGAGGCAAAGGAAAAATGTGACGCTTTGGCTTCCAATCTTGGTAGATTGGGAGGTCAATCCACGGAAGAGACGCCGTCACTTGAGATCTAGAAAATATGTAAGTAAAAGGAACAGTCAGAGTAAGCTATGGGTATGGCAGAGATCGCTCAGTTCTCACTCTGATAGACCAGCCCATCACCATTGTTTGAGAAGTTAACGGGGTTGGTCGTTCCTCAACAAGAATTGGATTTCTTTTTGCGCGCCTGCTTTAGGCTTAGACCACCCCTGCGTCAGCTTCCCCCTCAGTGGTCGCTGGCGAAGGCTCTCACACTCCTCTCGTCGGCCCCTTACTCTATCTCTCCTACACCTGACAGATTACTTGACAAGACACTGTTTCTTCTAGCTTTAGCTACGGGTGAGAGGGTCTCCGAGATGGCTGCCATGTCTCGGGCCCAGAATTGCTTGAGGTTTTCCCCCATTCTCGGCTCCGTCACTTTGGCCCCTTCTGTTCATTTTGTTGCCAAGAATGAGCGTGAGTCCCATATTTTTCAACCTTTTACTGTCCCTGCCTTGAAGCGGGGTCGGGTACATCATTCTTTGTGCCCGGTTAAATCTCTCCATACATATGTTGACTCCACGGGGTCTGGGTTGGCTTTGTGGGTGGCGCCTCGGACCGGTAGGCGGTTGACCAAACATGCTGTGGGGATTCGCCAGTGTCGTGTCATTAGGGATAGTAATCCTCATATTAAGGGCTCTGCGCACGACGTTCGCTCATACGCGGCTACTCTGCGCTTCTTGAATAACCGGTCCCTTACGGATATTGCTGACACAGGGCTCTGGTCTTCCCACCGCATGTTTGTCTCCTCCTATCTGCCCATGTCCACGGACAGACCGGGGCGTCCTTGTGTTGCGTTGGGCCAACGGGTTATTTAGGGGTATGACCTGTTATGTCCTCTCTTCTGTCCTTCACCTGTCCTACCATGTCTCTTTTGGGGGAGGGGAAGGGGGGGGGGGGGGAAACTGGGGTGAATCGCACGATACATGTACACTCACGCGTACTAAAAGTTGCTCAGTGGTGGGTCCTTCCTTCCCCTACTCCACCCTGGGCAGGTGGAATGGGGGAGTCGGGTCCAAGTCTACCCCCACCTTCCTCCCCCAAACTATCCCCAACTCCTCCACCTTGCTTCTCTAGCTGGCAGTTAGTGATTAGCGACGATTGTTCTCATGTATTGCAAATTATTGTCAAACCATCATTGCACATGCTTACAATGGCCGACATTTAACATATATTAGGAATTTACAAATCCAATATACTGTATAATTGTATTCTCAAAATTAGTTTCTATACACAACGTGGGTTGGACGAACCTTGGTCTTGTGCTTCTCTCTCTCTCTCTCTCTCATTGCACTACTTTCTACGATCAAGACTTAGTGTGATTTCAATATAATAATACCATAATTAAACCCAATCTCATACAGTATTCAGAATATTATGTTCATCATTATTGCAATACACATCAACGTGCCCTCTACGATTTGCTCCTAGGTTCTCAAATTACTTACACAACCGGGCTTTTATATCATAACAGGAAAGGACTACTGGCAAAGATAGGCTGTAATAGTGTTGCGACTGTTATTGGTTGTATCGTTTATCATTTCAATAATTTTTCCCATTTATTCATTACCATACATACTATAAACGGTCTGCATTTCATTCTATGTGGCCTATACACTTGTGTCAATCAATTAAATGTAGAATTCGATACAACTTACTATCAAAGTTGGTGCTAACTTTTAGTAAGGTTTGAGTATAGATCCCTTGAGTAACAGGGCTCGCCTTCTCACTTCCCCCCTATCTGTCTCTATCTGTGATCCCAGCCTCTCACTTCTACAAACTCCGAAATAATTAATAGGATTAATAGACAGTTTTACCATCAACTCTCCTCTATGTGTATCGAATACAGGCAACATTCATCACACACAATAATGAACGAAAATATACCACATTCAGACCCGTTAAATCTTGGTTGTAGAAAGTGTGTGCTATGAGAGATACAAGGAGTTACAAGGAATAGTTAGTATCTCGAAGACCTTGCGGTCCATTACGGGGAAATATTCGAAGTAGGAGAGTAATTTTTCAGTGCATTACACTCCTTGCAGAATATGCAAAATACTATATACTGTCTTATTGAACTGTTCAACTGAGGAAATGTTTACAACTTCTGAGGAAAGTTTGTTCCAGGTAGAACAGATCATAAATGGGAAACAGTTTCCACAAATACTAGTGCTGAACCTTTTCCATTCTAACTGCCAGTCATGGTTGCATATTGTATTCATATTGAGGATAAACATTTTGTTATGATACACATTATCAAACCCATTACATATTTTAAAAACTTGAATGAACTGACCTCGTAGTCTGCGTGTTAAGAGAGAGAGAGAGAGGGGTAAAAGCCCACTACAGCCGAGATTCTTGTAACCAACGTTGTGCATAAAGACTCATTTTGAGAATGCAATTATACAGTATATTGCATTAATAAATTCCTAATATATTTTAAATGTTGACCATTGTAAGCATGTGCAATAATGGTTTAACAATAATGTATAATACATGAGAAAAATCGTACCTAATCACTAACTGCCAGCTGCCAAGGTGGGAGAGTTGGGGATAGTTTGCGGGAGGAAGGTGGGGGTAGACTTGGACCCGACTCCCCCCTTCCACCTGCCCAGGGTTGAGTAGGGGAAGGGAGGACCCACCCCTGAGCAACTTTTAGTACGCGTGAGTGTACCTGCACCTAGGTTTAAGGAACATTTCCTAGGTTAAGTCTTTGAGTTTTCTAGTCTTAAGGTATTCTTGGCTCGGGGTATGTATGACCCTATTACCTCATTCTTACCGTTAGAATTCTGTGTTAGCCGGTTCGCCGACTTGTATTCACCTCATCGCATTTTGTACAGTTCCCCTCTTCTCCACATGTCTCTGTTCATTCTCTTTATGTGGGTTTTCATTGCTGTCTTTACACTGTACACCTGGGTTAAGTGCTCGTCGCTTCTCTCCATGGTTTTCATGATCGCATCCAGCACACGTTCCACTGTTCTGTGCTTCTTGATGTTTTTCTGCGTACCTTAACGGTACTCCTCCTGTCTTCTTTATGAACCAAGGGGGAGGGGTGGATCATATATTCATAAGCATTTTGAAATACATCATTCTTTATCATCAGTTAAGTTTTCCCATTGATTACGACATGACTGTACCTGATTCTCTTGATATGCACCTGTCAGTACAATCTTTCATAAACTCTCTTGTTTATAAGTCTGTCTTTCATTGATCCTGATGGTTACTATTTGCTAAAGTTTGTTTTCAGCTTGGATGTCCGCCTCCAATTTGGTACTCTAGCTCTACGTTGGAGACGTAGAGGCTACTACTCTCGAGTCCGACGCGCCAACCCGCCAACAGCACTTCGCTCTCGCTGCTCGAAATTTGACCGTAACTTCAGTACTCCATTACTCATTCCCTTATTTGTTTGCATGAACTGTAGCTAAGCTCTAGCTTAACTGCCCTGTAGTTGCTTTGCATGTAATTTTGCTGTGTTTTTGACTGATAAACGTTTGTTTATCGAGACTGCTTTTGTTTACATTTGTACCGGTTAGTGACGACCGACGCTCTAAAGTAAACAAACTATTTGCTTGTTTCATATTATAAAGTTCTAACACTTATTGTAGATATTTTAGCCCTCACTGTAGTTAAGTGCTTAGCAAACCACCCAGTAGTTATCTTGCATGACATTGTACTGGAGTTTTGACTGATAAACGTTTGTTTTTCCAAAATTCTATTTGTCAAGTTGTAGAGACGCCGCCGATACCAGCGCCACCTGTGTACGCATAAACAAACCCTCTTCTTGTATTTTATATATCAAAGTCTAGCCAATACTGTACTTGGTTGAACTTTTTATCTTGGTTATCTATATAAATCGCACACACTAACATTTGTCAAGATAGTTTTAATATTGGGTTAGAATAATTTAGTTACTGTAATACTTTTTGATAGCCTATTTATTAATCGCATTTCAGATACTTGTCACCATATTAACCCTCTGTTCCCGGAAGGGCTCTTGAACGCCCATAAAAAAGCATACACGAGCTACCCGGAAGGGCTCTTTAACGCCCAGTGGTTGAAAGCCTGTGAGCTTCTTGTGCGAGGCGTCGGTCCGACGCATGTAAACAACAGCCGGCTGGACCGACGCCCCGCATCTCCGGCCACAAAAAGGAGAGCGTCGCTTGTTCGTGTGTGCCTGTATGTTGTTGTTAAGTATCGAAAAGTAGTGTAAAGTGGCTGTTTTTGCCATAAAGTTATCTCCAATGAAATCATCATCACAAATCAACCAGTTGACTTACAGAGCTCTACTTAACGCCATTCTACAGGTAAATAACACAGCTACGTTTGGGGATGTGTGGGAATGCGGGAAGCAGTCAGATTAACAAATATACGGCAGCCTAGCCTAGACGTTTTTCGGCCAAAACACCCGGGTTTCGGGGAATATTTATGTAATGCGTAGCCGGGGCTGGAGGGTTAATAGGCCTCTCACATTCTTGCCAGGGATATTACTAACTCCATTATTATAAGTATTGTGTCGACCACTGTATAAACTAATATACAGGCTTTAGCCTAACTGTCATACTGCTAACATAATTTAATTTTTATTTTCAGGCATAAAATTGTGTTCTTAGTGCTAACATATTCTTTTTGTGATCAACATATTCTTTTTGTGATTTACAGGCATTAATTGTACCATATTGCTAACCAATATTTGTTGTTACCGTACTGTACTGTATACCGTCATCTGGGGTGGCTTCGGACAAGTGGACAACTTCGGACATTTTGGATAAAAAGTAAAACAAATAAAAATAGAGAGAAGAGGAGTTTGGTTTTGAAAAATAGATGTGTAGCATTCAAGAGGAATGTTGTAACTATATGTAGGATGAACTAATAATTTAAATTAATTAATTTAATTTGTGGTAAATATTTGTGAATATGTAACAAAGAAAACACATGTTTTTGTAAGTGTGTCAAACTTCTACTGAGCATAATTAATGGAATGTGAGGAAGACAATTAACCTACACCAGAATGTTCTACAATTATCTGCGAGACCATACACACAGTAACTCTTTCCCCAAAGTTCATAATACACAGCCTATAGCCCTAACAATTTACTTTTATTGTTTTCCAGATTTATTGGGGTGTTTTCGGACATAGTTTGGGGTGATTTCGGACATGAGGTGACATCGGACATCTAATATTAGTTACAAGGTCCTTCCAATATGAACAACAATTAGTACCTAAGTGTATGGTACTCTTACCTAGCCATACATAGCGAGCATCTGTCGAATCATGTCATCACAGGGATCTGCCTTGTATGGGCCGATCGGCTTTTTGCAGACTCCCATTTTCTTATGTTCTTATCATCTGTCATCTTGCTCCCGTTTGAGTAACGCCAATTAAAGGATGCTTAAGACTGAGTAAGGTGTCAGATGTTGACATGATTTGGTGGATGTTTGCTGTGTAAGGTAAGAGTATCATATTACATTTCTTTTCATTCACAGGAGTAAAAATGCCACGGATATATAAACCAAAGCCACACAACGAGAAAAGGAAATACAACAGTCATGTATGTCAAGACAAATTAAAGAAAGCAAAAGATGATATACAAAAGAAGAACATGAGTGTACGTGAGGCTGCTAAAAAGTGGAAGTTAAGTAAGAGCACCTTACATGACTATATAAAAGGGAAACATAGTAAACCTGCTGGTTATTGTTAAAGTTCCGTTTGATGGTAAGAAGAAACATCGACATTATATTGCAGTCATAGTAAAGGTTCTACCAGAAATACATGTTCGTTTCCTAAAGCATGTGAAGGGCACAAGTAACGTCTTCATTAACCCAGTTATTGATGATTACAGTGATATAGACAAGGGTGAGATAGTACAAATCCTGCCAGAACCAATACTAGACAAGAAGTGCAGAATGCTGTTCAGTGTTGATGTAAATAAATGGCCAAAATAATAGAGAGAGAGAGAAATAGAGAGGGTTGAAGAGCTATAGAGAGGAGAGAGAAAGCGAGCGAGCAGGGGGAGAGAAAGTGAGAGAGAGAGGGTTGGGAGAGAAAGCGAGAGAGGGTGGGGCCAAGAGAAGGGTGGGAGAGAAAGCGAGAGAGAGAGAGAGGTGGTAGAGGGCGGGGCCAGAAGGGTGGGAGAGAGATCGATATCGAGAGCGAGAGGTGGTAGAGGGCGGGGCCAAGTGAGAGAGGGGGGATGAATAAGGAAAGAGGCAATAATGTGATACAAAGTTATATTTTTTGTAAGGTCCTTTTTATTTCATATTATGATTATTTTAAGGTATATACCCTGAAAGGGTTAATTAGTATTTCGGGCCATTAATTAGCCAAGATGGCATCTAGTCGGCTGTGTGCCATTAGTATTCCTTTAATATGCAGTCATTAAGATATTATTGCTAAGCTTTAATGATATCAGTATTATTTTTTAGAAGTTTGGTCACAAGTGTGAAATACGTTTTCAAGGAGTCATTATGTGTAATTTGAATGAATTAATTGTATTTTTTTTTGTATTAGAAAAGTGCCTATACATACGGTGTACCTGAATGCATTAGTGATAATAATATAATTGCTTTGTTATTGAGAATACATAACAATTTATATGAAGGTGCTAAAATGCACAGAAACTTGGAATCTAATGTATATGCTAATGTATAATGTAATGTATAAGGGCTACAAATGTAAGCATTTCAGTTTGTATTATTTTTAAAAACTCCGTCTTGTGTCCGAAGTCGCCTCTGCATTGTCCGAAGCCGTCGTTCAATACACACACTCAGATTTAAAGGGGAAAACCATCAATGTCCGAAGTCACCTTACCCCAGTCCGAAGTCACCTCATATCGATGATGACTTCGGACACCATTATAAATATTAGTTATAATTAAGCCAAAGGCCTATAATTTTTCCACTGTACACAAGATTATTCTACGTTTCTAAGCTATACATATAGATGCAAAAGATTGCATTATTAAGGCTTTACCTATTGAGTTAGGCTTAAAATTAGGTCAAATAGGTCCGAAGTCACCCCGAATGACGGTACTGCTTTCCATTTTTCTCACTAGGCTAAATTAACCCTCTCCCACTTTTTTTTTCCCAGTAAATTTTGTAACAAATTACTAGTCCATTTACAATTTTCAGGCTTTATTGTGTCATACTGCTAACATAAATTTGTTTTATATTTTCAGGCATAAATTGTGTTCTATTGCTAACATATTTTTTGTGATTTACAGCCATAATATTCTTTTTGTGATTAACATATTCTTTTTTGTGATTTACAGGCATTAATTGTACCATATTGCTAACAAATATTTTTTGTTACTGTACTGTATACTGTTTTCCAGTTTTCTCACTAGGCTACATTAACCCTCTTCCACTCTTTTTTTCCAGTAAATTTTTTAACAAATTTCTAGTCCATTTGTGATTTTCAGGCTTTAACTGTGTCACTGCTAACATCAATTTTTGTTTTACTTTCAGGCATAAATTGTGTTCTATTGCTAACATATTTTTTGTGATTTACAGGCATATTCATTTTATCATATTGCTAACAAAATTTTGTGTGATTTTCAGGAATTAATTGTATCACATTGCTAACATACATTTTTTGTGATTTTCAGGCTTTAATTGTACCATTTTGCTAACATAAATTTGTGTGATTTTCAGGCATATTGTGATTATATCGTCATGGCGCCGCAACGAACCTGCACGAGTTGTTCCGGTAAATTTGGCCCTACCATGTTTGTTGATACTGATGTCCAAATTTGTAGATTTTGCCAGCTCCGAGAGAAGATTGCGGATGAATTGAATGCAGCTCACCGCAAGATCGATACCCAGACTACGAAGCTTGAATCCCTTCAAGAATTTGCCACACTCAACGTAGGAGTGCCCTCGGCCCAAGAAACCACTACGATGTCAACCGCCATTCCAGTGCATACAGTACCGGTACCAGTATCCACACCAGCAGCTACCTTAGATGTTGCAGAAAATAATAATGACTCTACTCTCACTCCCCCCCAGGACAATTTTCAGTTAGTGAGAAACAATGTGCATCCCAGTACCAGTACCAGGAAGGTCATCCCGACAAAACCGCTTCAAAATTCTGGCTATTGACGAGGAAGAGGAAACGGAAGAAGTTCGGCTTGTGGGCGACTCCATGGTCCGTGGCCAACTAACCGAGTTCTGCGCCAGGGCACCCAGACCAGAAAGCGATTCTGTATCCCAGGTGGCGGCGTGGACGACATTGTTGCGGCTGTGGAAGAGGTTTCCAGGCTCGCCCCCGCAAGCACTACGCACGTCATCCATGTTGGATCTAACGATGTCCAACGGACGCGGTCAGAGGAACTACTTTGCAAGTACCGGCGGCTGATCAGATCCTTCAAGGAAAAATCTAATAGAATCTTAATTTCAGGAATTGTTCCCCGGATTGATGTAGAAAACCGATTCTACAACATAGCTACCAGTAAAAATCGCCGACTAGCCAAACTCTGCAGGGAGGAGGACATCGGCTTTGTCGACACGTGGGATCATTTTTACTATGATAAATCTTTGTTTTCAGGAGATGGTGTACATCTCAATGAAGTAGGAGCTGCACGTCTTGGTCGTCTGCTGAACGATGCAGTCAAGGATTTCAGTTCAAAAACCGGGGTCAACCAGACCCCAGACAGGGTAGTGTAAGTCAAATACGAACTGAAAATTCAGACAATGCACAATCAGTAACATCCAACTCTAATACTCTTAAGGTGTTTTATGTAAATGCTCGTAGCATACGCAATACATTTTCAGATCTAGAGGAAATCGTGTTTACAGAACATTATGATATAATCGGCTTTACAGAATCTTGGTTAAATACGGAAGACAGAGACTTTTTAGCCGAATATACGCTTCCTGGTTATACAATGTTTGAGAAAAGTCGGATCAATAGAAATGGAGGAGGAGTTCTGTTTTTTATAAAGGAAAGTCTTAATCCCGTCTTAATGTCAAAACCTCAAATTGCGAATATAGACATATCTTACGTACTATTAAATAATAAACGAGGAACTAAAATAACACTAGCTTTATTATACAGACCCCCATCTCAATCAGTGCAAACTGACAGTGAAATTTACGAACAAATTACAGAAATAACTAACATACAAGATACCGTAATTCTTGGCGATTTCAACTTACCCGTGACTAAATGGGGCGATATTCTTACTTCACACTCTGGACACGACCTCTATGATAACTTGCAAGAGAGTTCACTTTTTCAATTTGTTCAATCTCCGACCCGTGGTAATAATGTGCTTGATCTTGTACTCGCAACAAAAGAAGAATTAATAGAGAATTTGAATGTTGGTGATGAATTCAGTAACAGCGACCATCGTACGATAACTTTCACTTTAAAGTTTACTAGTAACAAATCAAATAGCAGCATTGAGAAAGTCCCTAATTTCAAGAAAGCAAATTTTCATAAACTTAAATCAAAGCTTAAAGAAACTGACTGGAGCTTTCTGACTAACAATAACGACATAAATACATCTTGGGAGTGTTTCACAACCACTTACCTTAACCCTTATTTAGCGGCGAGCAACATAAGTCGAGTTAAATAAAGCTGGACTATGTGGCGGCGCTCGACATAACTTGAGTGGCAATTTCAGCACGTAATGTGGCTGAGAGAGAGAGACAAGTGGTGGCAGGAGACTAGCGAGCGTATGACTGCTCCAGACCACCGCGGCGAACCTACTGACACAAATCTCAGCTCCCTCCTCCCTCTCTCACTCGCTACATACTCAATTATGTACTGAAAGTACCGAATTACCTGCTTTTTGCACTCGCGTTGCACGGTTATTGCAAGAAAACTATCCATCATACAAGGATCGTTATGGTGTCATTCGAAAGCTCTGTTTATGCCCTTTCAGGGATAGGTACTTGTTTTACGTTCTGGGTCTTATTTAGGCATGAAAATGATCACGTAAACAGCCCTATTTTGGCTAAAAACACCCCGCTGTGCGGTACACATAAATAAACCGCATAGGCCGCTCGTAAGGTGTTAAGGCAGTGCAAGACTGCATACCATCGAAAATACGGCGTCCAGGCCATAATGATAAGCCCAAATGGTGGAATAAAGATATTTCAGACTGTCTGCTTGCTAAAAAATTTGCTAATGATAGATTAAAATCCTCACAAAATGACGAAGAACGGGTGAAATTTGTAGAGCTACGACGCAAAGCCAAAAAGTTAATTAAGCAAAGTAAAAAGACCCTGGAGTTACATGTTGCGAATCAAAGTAAAACACACCCGAAAGAATTCTATAGTTATATCAGAAAGAAAAAAGTAGTTACTTCAACTGTTGGACCATTAGTCGATGAAAATGGAGAATACACCAAAGACGAAGTACAAATGAGTAATACCCTCAATACCTTCTTTGCATCAGTTTTTACAACCGAAGACCTCAGTGATATCCCTACACCATCGCCGATTCAGATTGATAATTCAGATGTTCTAAGCAATATCACCGTTACAGAGAGAGAAGTATTGAATTGTAAAATACCCCAGAACAAGAAGCCCACCACAGAAGCCACGAGCGAACACCACACAGAAACACCAGGAAGAAAGGTCCACAGAACGAAAGGACCAGCTGACCGAGCCAGCCATTTCAGACAGGCCCAAGCCCGCAGGGCTAAACAGCTCCAGGACGCACCCATTTACCTTTTCTAAACTGACCATTTTCCACACCTCACGTACACTAACCCCCTCGTGTCCTACACTCCTAACTACAAAGATGATGAACAGGAATATACATTCATATTAAAAACACCCATGCCCTGTCCCGACGTTGAGCCAATGCCAGCACATCAGACAGCCATAATTATATCTCTGTATGTTCTTACATCCGAGAAGTAGATGTTATATATCTTAGAAGTTAAAACACCCACGCCTGTCCCTAGACCTTGTATATCATTTCCCATGACTAGTATAGATATATGTAACCCGTGCTCAGTCGCCCCCTTGCATTGTTCCTCTAGTAACTAAGTGTCTCTAATATTAACTGCCACCAGTATTGATACGACATAGCGGCACTGTCCTTGTGTCGTATTGTGCCAAGTACAGATCGACCAGGTTTCATCACCTTATTAGGACGACGACTATAATGTCATCGTTCATTGATGTATGCAATCCTTAGGTTAAGTATTTTTATCCGCCATTGTGTTCACCTTTTTCCATTTACTTTTCCACAATTGTCATACGTCTTCCCCTTGCCTCCTTCGTATCCACAGTCCACACTACGCCAATTTACTTTGTGTCATGCACCTCTTACCCCAACCAGAGATTGTATAAGATAACCTGGTTACCAGTATCTGTCATAAGTACCCCGAAACAATAACTAAGTACCCCTCCGAACTGCCGCTGTTGTTGGTATATTTATATTTAATAGAAAACGCAGTTCCCAGGGCCAACTAATAGTATCCATAACCCCTCGGACTGATCACATAACTCTATCTTTTCCAGACTCATATACCACCCCATAGTTGCATTCCCCGGTAGCATTTGGCTAACGTATTCTACTGCCTTTTCAAACTCCAATATCAATTGTAGCCTAATGCCACCCCCACGCCCAGGGACCTTAGGGGCAAAATTCCCCTGTAGCCCTTGAACTCTCCCCCCCCCCCCCTCTCATTATAAGCCCCCGCACTTCTCTACTCTTGTCCGACCTAGCCTCTCTCTCATACCTCTCGAAGATCCTTGAATTGTCCGTTGCTAATGCTCTCCAACCTTTTATATATATATACTCCTATCCAGCCTACCTTCACTTAGTAGGCCAGAACAACATTAGAACTTTACTAGCCCCTTGCATGCCATCTATTCTCTTACAACCCATTCACAACCCTGCACCCAATGGTCGTCGGTGCGAGGCTAGCCGCCTCGCCAGTAACTAACTTCTATTGCCATACTTCCAGATAAATGTGGCAGAGTTAGCAACCCAGTCTCCACCACATCCAGCAAACCCTACAATTAACAACCAGCAGAGTAAAACCAGCTAGCCAAGGCACCTTCGGTTTTGGTATTAAGGACACCCACATCTGTCTCATACACAGAGGGTTATTACGAACACTGGTGATATGGCAAGCCCCTAGCCACAGCCGCCGGACGACTATCACAGAGAGAGGGCGCCCAGCTCCCCCTTTTTGCCCACCCGAGGAGGGAGACCCCCACCCCCGCGGAGGTATACCTGGCCCCTGTTTTGACTTTCGAGTCATTGCCAGGTAGCACAGGAATTCGTCCTATCAATGAACTAACCATGCATGACTAACACCTTTACTAACCTCTATTTACTCACAATAAACCATTTACCTTTCTTGCATGCTCTGATCACTAAATTAGCACCTCAGCTATACCATAGAATGAAGATTGCACAATCTAAGAGAGACGCTCCTATCACAGCTGTCCCCATCCTCCTCGCAAAGTAGATCCAGTCTCCCTCCCCTAAATACTTCCAGTATAGCCAAAATAGTACCTCTTACTAAGGCTCAGTTATATGAAAATATAAAGGCTTCCTATAGCCCTGTGCCACAACAGTAAATACCATCTTACCTAGTCCCCATATATATTGAGAGCTCAATTAAGTCCATAAGACTCGAGATCCCTACTGTCTACAGGGTCCAGAACCGAGCCTATAAATCTAACTCCCGCCCCCAGTCAAATCAGTTGAAAGCTAGACACCAACCAGTGGTCACTACCCTGCAGTTTACCTCTAGCTCTGCCCTCGTGTTGTTCCGGAGTGAGATTCCAGATCCGGCAGACTCCGTGGCAGAGAAGACTGATAGAAGCATCTGTCCATGTACAAGTCCTAACGTGCACCTTATAACCTTCACACAAATTCGTGGGTATATAAGTGTGTAGCCAGCAACGATCGTCAAGAGATCCGACTTGAGAACTTCCTACATTTTGGACCATCTGGACGGCCGAGGAACCAGTCGTTAGCCCCCAACATCACCGGAAGCAAGATAACCAGGACCAGATCTACCAATACTATTCAAGATTCATGTTGCTAGTACTAAGTGTTATAGTACTAGCTTGATACTCACTTATTAACTTTCTATAAAGTGGCTAAAACCTTGCCCATTGTAATTCATATTTAACCATTCCATTTGGGACGTACTAAGCGATCAGTGCTCTTTAATTAACAGGCGACCTTGACTCTCGTAATTACCTTATTCAGATATTAAAACTCTAGTGATATCTAACGTTCGCCCACTGATTTGTGTTCTACGTATTTCTGCCATAAGAATATAAAACTTAGATCAGTACCCCCATGAGGTTACTAGAGATTCCGTGTTCTACAATATACGCGTGTCTAACCCTAACTGTGAGCTGCTACTTGGGCACGCGACCAGCCAGTAAGAGGTCAACTCAGTGACATTGAATTATACGAATATATTGAGGTCTTCCAGTAAAATATAAACTTGCTAATTAAACCCGTGATCAGAAGAATATACCTGAACGTTGGAAGTGGGAGATTAGGCTCCATCCAGATCCGCTAATGCTAGCAGTTCCCTTCTATTATTTGTTTTGTGCGAGAATTACTACCTTTCTATACTCTTTATTTATTTACGTCAATAAACGTGAGCTTGTGTCGTGTTACCGTGTGTTTATTTTGTGTTCTCTATTCCTCATACCTTGTATTGTGCATGCAGCCTTATATACCCAGTCATTCAGAACTCACATTACCCAAGTTAAACCTGTAGAAAAACAGGGCATAACATTGGCGGCAGCGGTGGTTCTTGATTCGGATAAAAGGTTGCATTACATTGCAAGTTTGGAACAGCTAGAACACGAGAACATCATGGCGCAACCTACTCTCACTTCCATCCCAAATTATGATGAAACAAGTTATGGGATCGAAATATTCATGGACGTAGTGAAACCCGTACTTGACATGACTTATACCACGGACGCACAAAAAATAGCCGTAACATTAATACACCTGGGAAAAGCCGTTTCCCTGGTTGCCCATCAAATGCACCCTGATCTCACCTGGAACGAATTTCGCACAATAGTGATAGAAGCCATTAAGCCTTCGTTGGGCGCTTTCGTGGCCCACACCCGTATCCTAGACACGAAATTCGAAGGCGATCTAGATGCCACAGTGAGTAAGCTTGCCCAACACATAAAAAATTCTTTCCCCACGTTGATCAAAATCCAACAAGAACAGCAAATTCTGGTCAACCTTGTGTCGATATTGCCCTCAACAGTAAAAGACCATTTCCGGGTGCACGATTTCGTCGGATACAAAAAAGATCTCATCACGATCCGACGTATTTTGGCCGTGCGCACAGAAGCACCCACCCAAATCGCTGCAATCAAGAGGTTTCCCACGCACCCGCAGCAAACCAACCACCAAAACCCCAAGAATGCCTACCCAGCCTCATCTTTCAACAACAGACCCACCTACCCTTCCGGCAAGCCCCAACCCAGTAGACCCCGGTTCCAACCATCCCAGCCACGCAGAATCTTCAACCGGAACAGCAACTACAACACCTACCAAAGTAAAAACCCTACCTTAGTCATTATCAACCCCTATGATTTCCCTGCCTGTAATGCTCAGTGTGCCCTCCACCAAATTCGTGACTCTGCCAAACCTCGCCCCTCTACTCCTCGCATTTCTGTAAATGAAGAGGAGTGGGGACAAGAGGAAGAAATTGCCCCCCATACCATGACCTCAGACGATACCGAGGAAACCCTGGAAGAGGTAGATACCGACCCCCAGGATTTTTAAAGTATCCCCCGCCCACGATGGGCTCGGCGGGGGACGCCATAACTAGTCGCACTGCCCCCATTTATTACATGGCCAAAATCAAGGACATTCCTGTCCGCTTGCTAATCGACACGGGAGCTGCCAAGTCATGTTTGTTCAAATCTTACTATGAAAAACATCCCCGACGATTTGGCCCTTTGTTAAACACCAAAACAGAACTCATCTCAGCTGCTGATACTTACTTAAATCTCCTAGGAGACACTTTACCCCTATCAGTAACTACTGACCCCCATGCTCGTTGTTATCACACATTTACAGTATTTTCCTCCAACTGTAAACATTATGATGGTTTCCTTGGACTTGACCTCCTTCAAAAACTCCGGGCCCAGATTGACTGCGGCCAAAGGCTGATCTCATTCAAAAACAAATTCCAGCCCAAAGCCTCTGACAAACCAATCACGCAGAAACCCATTCCCAAAAAGAAAAAACAACCCCCCCCCCCTCAACAAACCCTGATTCAGGGTTACCAAGTTGCAGCTAGCACTAAGGTGACTCCTAAAACCTCCCCTTGCCCAGAGATCTCTCAAAACCTCACTCAATTCAGTAAAAAAATGCCTCAACAAACGAAAGAAGACAAGTCCAAGCAACTCCCTCTCGGTAATCCCCTCAATTCTCGTAACTCTGTCCAGAATAAATCCTCCCATGTTTTCAGGACAGACTCTGATATATGTAACCATAATTCTATCCAATGTTTATGTACACATGTTTCCAGAGAAAATGCCGACCGATGTACCCAACAATGTTTCCCCCATGCCCCCAGAAATGTTAACAACCCCAAATCAATACACCAGTCCTACACCAATAACCCATGTTCTACACCTCACTTTTTCCCCACCAACCCTCCGCAGTCCCCCCAGCAAATCCCGTTTTCTAACTCGCTCACCTCGCACCCCTCTGAACCGCCCGCACGCGCCGTTAATCTCCCCCTCACGCGTGCCGACCGAGGGACACAACCATGTTCCCACCATGCCCCCAGAAATGCCCAGCTATTCCACCACCCCCCCCAATCCCCCTTGTGACAGTTTTTCGTCAGTAGCTCCCTTCCACCCCCACACAATTCACACCCCTAGAAAACTTCACAACCCCACACTTGACTCGCTCTCTCATGACAAACATAACCACCAAAACCACATGAACACCAAACAAACCGTTACTGCCACCGACAACGCTCCCTCCACCAACCCTCCGCAGTCCCCCCAACAAATCCCGTTTTCTAACCCCCTCACACCGCACCCCACTGATCCCCTCACACACGCGCCGTTCATCCCCCCCTCACGCGTGACCCCCACCAAAGTGACCTTGCCCCCCTTATAAGTACCAAGCACCTGCTCGCCAGTCAATCCCCCACCATTATTAGCCCAGCGGTAGTTCAGGATGAATGCCAAATTCCCCCCCACCATCAAAAATGGGTGAACCTGCGGCCCATACCCCAAACTCACATGGTATTTTCCCCCACTAACACATCCCCCAACCCCCATCGTTGCCTCTTACAACCCGCCATCATTCCCGCTCGTATCAACCACATTCTCGTAGCAAATATCTCCGAGGAACCCCTGACATTACCGAAAGGTCTCATTATAGGAGACCTCGAAACTTTCGATGACCTCCCCATACATTGTAACGACACCCCTACCAGCCTCCAATTGCCCCCTCTTCCTGAGACACTATCTGACCACCAAAAGAACGGCATGTACGACCTACTGCTGGAATTCAGTGACGTCTTTGCCCAACAACCCACCGAAATCGGACAGACGGATGTAGAACAACACATCATTAACACCACAGGCCCCCCCATACGACAACCATCCCGTAGAAAGAACCCCATACAACGTCAGGAAGAGGAACGCCAAGTCCAGGAAATGTTAGAGGCCGGGATTGCCACCCCGTCCATTAGCCCCTGGTCTTCCCCTGTTGTCTTAGTCAAAAAGAAAGATGGGACAACCCGTTTTTTTGCGTCGATTACAGGAGGTTAAATGACATAACCATTAAAGACGCTACGCCCTTACCCCGAATAGACGATTCCCTTGACTCCCTATACGGATCCAAATGGTTCACTACCCTCGACTTGCAAGCAGGGTATTGGCGAGTGCCTATCAAGGCCGAGGACCAAAAGAAAACAGCATTTTCCACTAGTGGTGGCCATCACTATGAATTTAACGTCCTACCTTTTGGCCTCTGTAACGGACCCGCCACTTTCTCCCGTTTGATGGAAACGGTATTACATGGCCTAACCTGGGAAACCTGCCTAGCCTATCTGGACGATATTATTGTGTACTCTCCAACCTGGGAAGAACACCTCCTCAGGTTGAGACAAGTCCTGCAAAGAATCCGAGCCGCCGGGTTGAAATTAAAACCCTCAAAGTGCGTGATTGCCTCGAATAAGGTAGATTTTCTCGGACACGTGATATCTGAACATGGTATTGCGCCAGATCCAAAGAAACTTCAAGCCATACAAAACCAAACCCCACCCACCACGGTTAAAGGAATACGTTCGTTTCTAGGTTTAGCCACATACTACAGACGTTTCGTCCCCCACTTTGCCACCATAGCCAGACCCCTCCACCAACTTACCCACAAAGACACCCCGTTCGCCTGGACACCTGAAAGAGACCTCGCGTTTAACACTTTGAAGCAAAAGCTAATCCAAGCCCCTATTGTCGTTTTCCCTGACTACCAGAAACCTTTCCGTCTCTATACCGACGTATCTCTGTACGCCATAGGTGCAGTATTAGCTCAATTCAGAGATGGAAAGGAACATGTGATATGCGTATGCCAGCTCCACACTCACCCCACCCCAACAGAATTACGCAGCCACCAAGAGAGAGTGCTTAGGGATCATTTGGGCACTCAGCCACTTCCGGTCATTTGTGTTGGGCGCAAAACTCGAAATAATTACCGACCATCAATCTTTACAATGGCTGCGTAGGTGCGAAACCAACTCAGCCATTTTGGTACGTTGGAGAGAGACACTAGAGGACTACGACTTTACCATACAATATCGTCCCGGCAAACTCCATACTAATGCAGACGCCCTGTCACGTTTGCCAGTACCAAAAGACCCCCCCACCAACCTAGCCGCCTTACAAAACACTCAATTGGTATCTACCCCCACCCCCCGACAGAATGCCCCCTCCCTAATTCAATCTTGGGAAGCACGAATCAGACCCCCCTGGATATCGTTAAATGTCTTCAGGAAACTGACTCGCTGGGGAGATCAACTTGCCACAGACACTTGTCACACAATCTTGGACCCCACCATAGCCCACGACTACATGATTGCCATCCACGAGGGAAACGGCATACACCTTGGACAAAAGAAAATGTTAAAGATCTTCACAGACCAATACTGGACCCCCAACCCCTCCAAAATTGCACAACGAGTGACAGAATCCTGCAAACCGTGTTTATTGGGAAAGGATAGATCACGCACCCCAGGCCCAGCTGGTACCATTTCTGCCAACAAACCGTTCCAAGTCCTATCTCTCGACATCATGGGCCCGTTCCCTTCTTACGCTGGCAACCGCTATATCGTCACATTTGTAGACGTATATTCAAAATTTTAATAGCCTGCCCAGTTAAAGACCACACAGCCACCACAGTCGCCACACTGCTTGCCACAGAAGTGTTCCCTATATTCGGCCTTCCCCTTGCTCTTCTATCGGACAATGCCCCCGAGTTTAGTGGACACGTTTGGCAACAATTCACCCAACAATGCGGTATTAAGATTAAACACTCATCCCCGTACTGGCCTCAAGGAAATGCTATCTGCGAACGCAGCCATCGCACCATCAACAACCAGTTACGTACAAGAATGATTGCTCTTAACACCTCAGACTGGCCATCACAACTAAAGATGATACAGTGGGGTATGAACACCTGCCCTCGGAAAGACGGTATTTCCCCTCATGAACGTGTTTACGGTGTACCCCCCCTGTTACTGCCATTCCACCACCACGCTCACCTTCCCTCCACCACCTCCACAATTGACCCATTGCAACATCTGCAAAACACCCTCCATACCGCCCAGATCTGTCAAGACACCAAAACTGATAACATCGATGACAAAAACCCTTTCGCCATCCATGACACCGTAATGGTAGCCAACCTCCCTATCACCAACAAGTTAGGCCCTCGCTATGTCGGGCCCTACACCGTCATACAAGTCCCAAATGCCTTTCAAGTCACCATCGACTATCACGGCGTGACTCGCACGCTCCGAACTAGATTCGTCCGAGCGTTTAAACCTCTAAAGCCACAAGACATTACCCCACCCCACACGTCCGACCCTAAATTAAACACCCCTACTCACCCTCTCACTCAGGCTACGAATATTCCCATACAAACCCCTAAGGACCTAAGCCCTCCAGCACCGAACCGACAAATCTTTTCTCAACATACCCCCCAACTAACCTCCACAAACCCCAAGCCCCCACTATCACACCCTCTTCCACCATGACACCTTCCTTCACTTCTGATAGTCAAGTTCCTCCCCAACTTATCCAAGTACGAAAACCTCCACCCACAACCCTGACCACAACAGAAAAACCTCCCGTCTAGCCCTGACATACCTCCACCAGGCACCACAGTGAGAAAACCACCACCCCCACCCCAAACCAAGTACACACCCAACCGCACCACACAATCTACCTCAGTAACCTCACGCTACAACTTACGCCCACGACAAAAATCGTTTAAAACCTCCAGAAAACACACCCTACTAACCAAATTCCGTAGGTCTGCCAGACCACTACCCTCCTCCTCCTCCTCTTCTTCTTCTTCTTCGTCGAATTCTCCCCCACAAAGGGAAAGAAGACGAATAATCACCAGCAAATCACCAACCTCATCAAACAACACACCCCACACACGCCCCTACCCCCAACCCTCCAACTTAAATCTACACCCCTTACCCACCCGTCTAGCCCCCCCCGCATCCGCCCCTTTCCCCTCCACGATCCCCACCACCCCACCCACACACCGACCAACCTCCTTATCTCACCGAACCCCCAACCAACCAACCCCTAAGAAACCCCCCACAAAGTCACCCCCGAGAAAACCCCCAATGTCATCTACCTATAAAACGTGCTTCCCCTCAATATAAAACATCGTCGAGCGACTCAAGTCCCACGACAAACATCTACCTTCCCACCAGGACCGCCAGAGGTAGAATAATCAACAGACCCATCAGATTTAAAGACAGCGATACAAAAATAACACCCCGTTCTGACACTAAGGACCCAAGCCACACAACACACACACCCCCTCCTTCCCACACACCTCCTTCACCCACCTTACCTAAACCGATCTTGCGCATTGCCTCACTATATATTCCCAACCTACAACACCGCCCAAGAAAACCAAATAAAACCCAGACTCACATTCCCCCTTCATCCCCAGCTCTGTTGTCACGCGTGAATCCCCTTTCGGTTAGTAACCCATTCACCACCCTAAACAGACTTCCTGTCAATCCCACACACCTCACTCCGACCCCCACGGGGGAAAGCTACAAACCATTCATACGAAAGGTGAAAGTAAAAACCCCCACTGGACACTGGACACTGGGTGTGTACCACACCCACACCAAGCCCGGGCAGCCGCCCGCCACAACACAGAGGACACATTCTTACAGGTATACATTGACCTGCAAAAGAAACCTGACCGTCGCTCTCGTGTTTGGTGGAACTTTCTAAATACCCTGAAAATGACCCACCATCACTATGCTTCTTTTAACTTCACCCTTGAGGCTCGACGACGAGCCTATAATGAAGGAGAGGGAAGTAAAATGCCCCAGAACAAGAAGCCCACCACAGAAGCCACGAGCGAACACCACACAGAAACACCAGGAAGAAAGGTCCACAGAACGAAAGGACCAGCTGACCGAGCCAGCCATTTCAGACAGGCCCAAGCCCGCAGGGCTAAACAGCTCCAGGACGCACCCATTTACCTTATCTAAACTGACCATTTTCCACACCTCACGTACACTAACCCCCTCGTGTCCTACACTCCTAACTACAAAGATGATGAACAGGAATATACATTCATATTAAAAACACCCATGCCCTGTCCCGACGTTGAGCCAATGCCAACACATCAGACAGCCATAATTATATCTGTATGTTCTTACATCCGAGAAGTAGATGTTATATATCTTAGAAGTTAAAACACCCACGCCTGTCCCTAGACCTTGTATATCATTTCCCATGACTAGTATAGATACATGTAACCCGTGCTCAGTCGCCCCCTTGCATTGTTCCTCTAGTAACTAAGTGTCTCTAATATTAACTGCCACCAGTATTGATATGACATAGCGGCACTGTCCTTGTGTCGTACTGTGCCAAGTACAGATCGACCAGGTTTCATCACCTTATTAGGACGACGACTATAATGTCATCGTTCATTGATGTATGCAATCCTTAGGTTAAGTATTTTTATCCGCCATTGTGTTCACCTTTTTCCATTTACTTTTCCACAATTGTCATACGTCTTCCCCTTGCCTCCTTCGTATCCACAGTCCACACTACGCCAATTTACTTTGTGTCATGCACCTCTTACCCCAACCAGAGATTGTATAAGATAACCTGGTTACCAGTATCTGTCATAAGTACCCCGAAACAATAACTAAGTACCCCTCCGAACTGCCGCTGTTGTTGGTATATTTATATTTAATAGAAAACGCAGTTCCCAGGGCCAACTAATAGTATCCATAACCCCTCGGACTGATCACATAACTCTATCTTTTCCAGACTCATATACCACCCCATAGTTGCATTCCCCGGTAGCATTTGGCTAACGTATTCTACTGCCTTTTCAAACTCCAATATCAATTGTAGCCTAATGCCACCCCCACGCCCAGGGACCTTAGGGGCAAAATTTCCCTGTAGCCCTTGAACTCTCCCCCCCCCCCTCTCATTAAGACCCCCCCACTTCTCTACTCTTGTCCGACCTAGCCTCTCTCTCATACCTCTCGAAGATCCTTGAATTGTCCGTTGCTAATGCTCTCCAACCTTTTATATATATATACTCCTATCCAGCCTACCTTCACTTAGTAGGCCAGAACAACATTAGAACTTTACTAGCCCCTTGCATGCCATCTATTCTCTTACAACCCATTCACAACCCTGCACCCAATGGTCGTCGGTGCGAGGCTAGCCGCCTCGCCAGTAACTAACTTCTATTGCCATACATCCAGATAAATGTGGCAGAGTTAGCAACCCAGTCTCCACCACATCCAGCAAACCCTACAATTAACAACCAGCCGAGTAAAACCAGCTAGCCAAGGCACCTTCGGTTTTGGTATTAAGGACACCCACATCTGTCTCATACACAGAGGGTTATTACGAACACTGGTGATATGGCAAGCCCCTAGCCACAGCCGCCGGACGACTATCACAGAGAGAGGGTGCCCAGCTCCCCCTTTTTGCCCACCCGAGGAGGGAGACCCCCACCCACGCGGAGGTATACCTGGCCCCTGTTTTGACTTTCGAGTCATTGCCAGGTAGCACAGGAATTCTTCCTATCAATGAACTAACCATGCATGACTAACACCTTTACTAACCTCTATTTACTCACAATAAACCATTTACCTTTCTTGCATGCTCTGATCACTAAATTAGCACCTCAGCTATACCATAGAATGAAGATTGCACAATCTAAAAGAGACGCTCCTATCACAGCTGTCCCCATCCTCCTCGCAAAGTAGATCCAGTCTCCCTCCCCTAAATACTTCCAGTATAGCCAAAATAGTACCTCTTACTAAGGCTCAGTTATATGAAAATATAAAGGCTTCCTATAGACCTGTGCCACAACAGTAATCACCATCTTACCTAGTCCCCATATCTATTGAGAGCTCAATTAAGTCCATAAGACTCGAGATCCCTACTGTCTACAGGGTCCAGAACCGAGCCTATAAATCTAGCTCCCACCCCCAGTCAAATCAGTTGAAAGCTAGACACCAACCAGTGGTCACTACCCTGCAGTTTGTCTCTAGCTCTGCCCTCGTGTTGTTCCGGAGTGAGATTCCAGATCCGGCAGACTCCGTGGCAGAGAAGACTGATAGAAGCATCTGTCCATGTACAAGTCCTAACGTGCACCTTATAACCTTCACACAAATTCGTGGGTATATAAGTGTGTAGCCAGCAACGATCGTCAAGAGATCCGACTTGAGAACTTCCTACATTTTGGACCATCTGGACGGCCGAGGAACCAGTCGTTAGCCCCCAACATCACCGGAAGCAAGATAACCAGGACCAGATCTACCAATACTATTCAAGATTCATGTTGCTAGTACTAAGTGTTATAGTACTAGCTTGATACTCACTTATTAACTTTCTATAAAGTGGCTAAAACCTTGCCCATTGTAATTCATATTTAACCATTCCATTTGGGACGTACTAAGCGATCAGTGCTCTTTAATTAACAGGCGACCTTGACTCTCGTAATTACCTTATTCAGATATTAAAACTCTAGTGATATCTAACGTTCGCCCACTGATTTGTGTTCTACGTATTTCTGCCATAAGAATATAAAACTTAGATCAGTACCCCCATGAGGTTACTAGAGATTCCGTGTTCTACAATATATGCGTGTCTAACCCTAACTGTGAGCTGCTACTTGGGCACGCGACCAGCCAGTAAGAGGTCAACTCAGTGACATTGAATTATACGAATATATTGAGGTCTTCCAGTAAAATATAAACTTGCTAATTAAACCCGTGATCAGAAGAATATACCTGAACGTTGGAAGTGGGAGACTAGGCTCCATCCAGATCCGCTAATGCTAGCAGTTCCCTTCTATTATTTGTTTTGTGCTAGAATTACTACCTTTCTATACTCTTTATTTATTTACGTCAATAAACGTGAGCTTGTGTCGTGTTACCGTGTGTTTATTTTGTGTTCTCTATTCCTCATACCTTGTATTGTGCATGCAGCCTTATATACCCAGTCATTCAGAACTCACATTACCCAAGTTAAACCTGTAGAAAAACAGGGCATAACAAATTGTTTAGATAAACTCAAGGTAAATAAAACGCCTGGACCTGATACAATCTCGCCTAGAGTTCTAAAGGAAGCTAAGGATGAGCTCTCCAAACCACTGACAATGCTATTCAATGAATCCTTGCAGTCTGGGACTATGCCTGATCAGTGGAAGCTAGCCAACGTAACACCGATATTAAAAAAAGGCAGCAAATCCCTACCCAGTAACTATCGTCCAATTAGCTTAACCTCAATTGTATGGAAAATGCTAGAAACGGTCATAAGAGACAGACTCGTAAATCACTTGGAGGCAAATAACTTACTTAACACGGGAGCTGCGGGGAGAATCATAAGAGTTCCCCCGGCGCACTGCGGGGAGACTCTTATGAGTGAGTGAGAAAAAAAAATCAACTTTTGACATCGATTTTTTTTTTTTTTTTTTTTTTTTTTTGGCCCCTGGGCCATGCAAAATCTCAGTCCTCTACCTCCCCTCCTTCCCCACTTTCCTCCTCTCCTTCAGTTATCACCTATTTTCCCTGTTATTCCCTTATTCTGAGGTATATTTTCGTGCTAACATTAGCGAGTTGCAAGCAGGGTGTTGTCATCACTGATGGCAAGCGAGTGCAAGAGAGAGAGAGAGAGAGTATCGATCGACTGTGTCTCAGTGGCCTTGGGGGAAATTGGCGGGAAAGCAGATTGCCTCACCCATACATTATACAACTCGTGGGCTATATCTCCGATTTTGACCATCCAAACGCTGTTTTCACTCGTTTTATTGTTGTTTCAGGTTAATACCTTTATAATCAACCCATAATAGGCGCATATGGATAAGTATTAATGCTATTAATGGCACAATGAATATTTTAGTGACGGAAACACCTCAAATACGTCAGCACAGGGGGACGTTTCCAATTACCCCCATGCGCACTTCAGAGGTTAAAGATACTCAACACGGCTTTCCTAAAAAACGTTCCTGTTTATCAAACCTCTTAGACTTCTTCCACGATATCCTCAACCTCTACGATGAGAGTAAAGCTGTAGATATTATATACCTTGATTTTCAAAAGGCCTTTGACAAAGTTCCCCACAAACGTTTACTGCTAAAACTAAAAGCGCATGGAATACAAGACGGTGTGTTGAAATGGATAGAAAATTGGCTCGGCAACAGAAAGCAAAGAGTAGTCATAAACGGTAAGGCATCTAAATGGACCAATGTAAGTAGCGGGGTACCCCAGGGATCGGTACTAGGACCAATTCTCTTTCTAATTTACATCAACGACATAGATGAGGGTCTCACCTGTACAATCTCAAAATTTGCTGACGATACAAAAATTACAAATAGCGTACTCTCAAAAGAACAAGTTGACGATATGCAACACAATCTAGATAAATTGTCATGTTGGGCCCAAATTTGGCAAATGAGTTTCAATGCGGATAAATGTAAAGTACTACATATCGGATCCCTAAATGAGAAAGCAAACTATTCGATGAATGGCACTCAGCTTAAGAATATAAACAGAGAAACCGATCTGGGAGTAACAATATCGAGTAACCTAAAACCAAGTCAACAATGTTCAGAAGTTGTTAAGAAGGCAAACAAAATAATTGGCTTTATAGGCAGGTCATTTGAGCATAAATCCAAAGAAGTTATCCTAACCCTTTACAATTCCTTAGTCCGCCCTCTTCTGGAATACTGCGTTCAATCCTGGTGCCCTTATTACCAAAAAGCTATAAACAAGCTAGAACGAGTTCAACGTAGAGTTACCAAAATGATACCTAGCCTAAAGAACAAACCATACGAAGAGCGTCTTAAATCTATTTCATTTAACCCAGCGCAGATTAAGAGGTGACTTAATTCAAGTGTACAAAATCATCAAAGGCATCGACAATATGAACTGTAGTAAGTACTTCACTATCGACCAATCTAATTACACGCGGGGAAACGGTTGCAAAATTATAGGTAAATCTTTTAAATCACACGAAAGAATTTCTTCTTCAATCGAGTTGTCAACTTGTGGAATGGGCTTCCCCGAGACGTTATAGACGGCAGCACCGTTGATTCATTTAAACTCCGCTTTGACAAATATCTCGCATCAAACCCGCGACTGACTGCGTTTGTAAATGAATAACTTTATTTTATCCCCCCCTCAGTTACTAACCCATCTGTCCCCTACTAACTTCCTAATCCTGCCACGGACATTAGTTCTAGGGCAGTGGTTCCCTTTCCAATGTTCCCTTGCCCACTCTAAACCACTGTTTGGACACTTGATCCTCAGTGTTTTGGAGGACAAGCAGCCTAGAAGGGTCACTAGACCTGTTGTTGCTTGATTTCCTTTGTACTCCTTTGTACTAAATTGGGAGGTTTGACACTCCCAATACCAAAGCAGGAAAACCTTCTATTTGGTAGGTAGCCTCGGAGTATCCAACGTCATAGTATCCCGCCCTCACGCCGTACCCCTGCCCATCCAATCTTGTCTTTTTAACTTGATACCTAGATGATCTAATAAACCCGGTCGTATGGTGCGGTGGACCCGTGACAGCGGCTTAAGGAGCCAGATAGGATGGACAATGTTCTACAATTTTCTCTTTTCTTTCTCATCAATATTTTCAGTTTTCCTTTTAATAGTAGCCTCAAAAGTGTGTACAACGTACCTAGTAGAGAGAGTAGGTGCTACTCTAGATGTCATCGATTAATCACGCTATGGATTACGATAATTACCCGCTCCACAACGGAACGGAATTATACGAGATGTATATAGCTCTACGTTGGATACTCCGAGGCTACCTACCAAATAGAAGGTTTTCCTTCTTTGGTATTGGGAGAGTGTCAAACCTCCCAATATAGGCTAGCCTAGGCCTATTCCCACAAGTAGGCTAGGCATTGTCATATCTGTAGGCTAATCTAAACTCCAAGGCTAGGCCTAAATAACACTTACCTGGCTAGCCACTAGGCTTAATTTCTTCCACTGTCCACCTACACAATGGCACAAAGTAACTAAAATACATTAGTTTTCGCATTAGGCAGGCTATACACGAATATCACTAGGCCTAGTGCCTGATTAAACACCATTATCTAGAGATCTCAGCCTGGTTTTTTCAACACTGTAGTTATATAATAAGGCCTTAGGCTATATCACACAAAAATTCTATACAGTTTTACACATCTGGTGTAAACGAAAGCTTAATACAATATGGCGTACGTCTCAAAATGTTGGAATCAAATGATAACGTGTGAAATGATAAATATTGATTATCATTACATCGCAAAACCACACAAGATTTTCATGAAGGGGACTCCAGTGTTCAAGCTATTAAGGTCTATATTGCATATGACATTTACGTTGGAATACACGAATGAAGCCTATAGGCATTACTAATTCCATTTATCGTAGAATTGTTGAACCACTTATTGTATCACAGAATATACGCGACTCCAAACTTTTGAGATGACCAAACTCAAGCCACCTTGTTTACCGCCAAAGGGTTTCAAACGAGAGACCTATTGCCACTTCGTTAATCATTAATACTAAATATACTGTTATATTTACGTTTTTTTTTGTTAGTTTGAATGTGACAAAATGGCCAAAACAATGCTATTCCATGTTAATTTTCTTGTATTCCATTTCATATTCATTCAAGTCTTAGCACAAAATTACCCTGATTTGACACCGTGGTTATATGGCGCCAATTTTAAATAACTAAAGGTATAAGCGGCATATGTTTACCCCAACATATTCGTAACTTGACCATAACTATTAGAAATTGGCTAATATATTGCAATGGATAGGAAACTATCCCTCTATGTAAACAAATGAACACACACAGAGCACAATTGAGTACCTGTACATAAACAGGGCATAGGCTACAGTATTTTGTTTTGTTAAGTTGTATGTAGGACAAGCTGAAGGTTGCCTTTGTAGAGCATAATGTGCGGTAGGTCTATATAAATACAAGGATTAGGATAAGACATAATATTATACTGTATATTGATCTATGCCCACCTGGATATCTTCCTACAGCCACCATAGTGTCGTCACACCTTTAGGAACGAAGATATTCAAAGTTATCCAATGGAGTTGATCTTTACTTTACCCTTTTAAAAGATAATGTAGTTAATGGGAACGATATACATAATAGTCAAGGCATAATGTAGTTAATGGGACCGATATACATAATAGTCAAGGCATAATGTAGTTAATGGGAACGATATACATAATAGTCAAGGCATAATGTAGTTAATGGGAACGATATACATAATAGTCAAGGCATAATGTAGTTAATGGGAACGATATACATAATAGTCAAGGCATAATGCCCGTTTATAATTTCGGTCTTTTCAATACCGGTAGGCCTATGTATCTTCTTATCTTTTACTTTCATGTATTGCCTTATCACCAAGTTAAAGCTTGGTAGGCTACACTTAGATGAAGGTAACACAAAACAAATTAACTTCAGTTAATCCTTATTAGGCATATTTATGAAAATATAAGCTTTTCCTGTGTTGATGCTTGTTCAGTATCAAACTCGATATTGAATCATATGCTGAATGAAAATGTTATCCCTCCCCTCGGGGATTGGGGTGTCTATTAAGCCTAGCTATGCTGTAAATACACAGTAGGTACGATCAGGGGTATTAAGTGTTGTCATAGATTCCAGTGGTTTTCGCTCAACAAGTGTAATTGGTATCTTTATAGTTACTGGGAAAAGTGCTTATCCCTCAGAGTATTAGTCAGTGTCCGAAACTTTGTGAAATATCTGACAACACTTATTAACCTCGACTGTACATACAGTAAACCCTCGCCATCTCGGAACTCTAGAAGTTGGAAACCCGTACTAGTCGGACTGGCTACAGCCTCTCGGACATGCACTTCCGTATTTCGGACATTTCCGTCATCGTTCCGACAGTCTCTGACGTTGTCGGACTTTATATAAGTATTCGGAAAATGTCCGATATTATATTTTTCAATTCCATTGCATTAGAAATGATTCAAAGATTACAAGAAGTCCAAATAAGACATAGTTATGTTAATGTATAAGGGAGTTACGTAGATGCATTAGAGAGATAGAAAGAGAGAGTTACAGAGGGGGAGTGAGTGATAAACACGAACTATTATGAGACGGACTTAATTGGTTCTGAAAAGACAAAGGAGACTTTTATATTGACTCTTTTTCATGTTATTATTTGTGTGCTAGAAGGATAATATTGTTTTCAATTCCATTGCATTAGAAATGATTCAAAGATTACAAAAAGTCCAAATAAGACATAGTTATGTTAATGTATAAGGGAGTTACGTAGATGCATTAGAGAGATAGATAGATAGAAAGAGAGAGTTACAGAGGGGGAGTGAGTGATAAACACGAACTATTATGAGACAGACTTAATTGGTTCTGAAAAGACAAAGGAGACTTTTATATTGACTCTTTCATGTTATTATTTGTGTGCAAGAAGGATAATATTGTTTTCAATTCCATTGCATTAGAAATGATTCAAAGATTACAAAAAGTCCAAATAAGACATAGTTATGTTAATGTATAAGGGAGTTACATAGATGCATTAGAGAGATAGATAGAAAGAGAGAGTTACAGAGGGGGAGTGAGCGATAAACACGAACTATTATGAGACGGACTTAATTGGTTCTGAAAAGACAAGATAGATAGAAAGAGAGTTACAGAGGGGGAGTGAGTGATAAACACGAACTATTATGAGACAGACTTAATTAGTTCTGAAAAGACAAAGGAGACATTTTTATTGACTCTTTTTCATGTTATTATTTGTGTGCTAGAAGGATAATATTGTTTTCAATTCCATGCATTAGAAATGATTTATAGATTACCAAAAGTCCAAATATTATAGTTATGTTAATGTATAAGGGAGTTAGTTAGATGCATTAGAGAGATAAATAGATAGAGAGAGAGTGGCTAGGGGCGAGCGAGCGATAAAATACTAACATATACCAGATGGACTTATGTTTCTGAAAGACAAAGGAGACATTTCTATTTACTCTCTTTTTCATTTTATTATTTGTGTGTTAGAAGGGTAATATTGTTTTCAATTCCATCATATTAGAATTGATTCATAGATTAAAAAAAGACCAAATAAGACATAGTTATATATATGTAAAGGGAGATAGATGCATTAAATAGATAGATAAAAAAAAAAAAAAAAATCAATTTATCTGGTGACTCTGACTTTCCTCTTCTAATTCGGAATTTTCCCTCTCTTAAGTCGGACATAAGTCGGACTTCGGACATCTCGGATTTTCGGTCATCTCGGACTAGGTCTCGTACCAATTAGTCCGAGATAGCGAGGGTTTACTGTACTGTAGATTAAAAAAGTCATCAGTTGAATATCACAAGGATATTAATATTTAGGGGAATCAAATTCGGGAAGAAACTTACCTTTAGTGATGGATATGAGGCTAGGGAGCTGTGCTCATATAGGGTTGCCACTTCTCAGGGATTCTTTAATTAATGTAGTTGTCATAACTATTTTTAAAAACATTGCCACTAGTACTGGCTACTACATTTTCAGGGCAGGGTATTGTGATGATGGTTGGGGTATCCTGGTATTGATAGGTGAGGTCACTACTGGTCAGATAATCCAACCAACCACCTGTGACCTGTTCATTTTTGGTGGAGATAGACCTATCTCAATAAGTTATGAACCAATGTTCACAAAATGTTGTGGCCAGGTAGGATATTCACCACGAAAAAGTTATTCCTTATTGACGGCAATAGGTAGAGTGCATACCTCAGTCAATGTAAGCAGTGAACCTCTGCCTGACAGGGAGGACAGAACGAGTGTCATTCCGAGGAGAGTTGTCTGACTAAAGACAAGTGTTGAGCATTTGAGTGAAGTACCGCCGGGCTCAGTAGTTGACCCACTTCTCTTCATTACCCAAATAGCCAAAAGGTAAAAAAAAAACATAATAAATTATCTCCCAGAGCTACTAGTAAGTTAGTAACTGATGAACAAACGGTAACACAACCTTCACCCACGTACCATATCACCAAAACAGTTTAATCAGCCATAAGTATGAGTGAGTGGGCTTATAGAACGTTCATCACTGCATAAAGACCCTGTGAAAATAGGCCTATGTAGACTGTCTAGACGTGTTCCCAAGACTATAGTAAGCCTACTGCATGTGTCCCATTATGGTTTCCACACAAGATACTGGAAATAGCTGCAATAGAGGCCTCTCAAACAACATTCATCTCCAAAATCCAGGGAGGAAAAACTTCTGTGGCAAATATCTTACCTGGCCACCAAATTTCAGGAACATTGGTTCATAACTTTAATTGTGAGCCGCCTATATGTTGGCGGAGGCATGTGGTCTACCAAATCCAATATGATATATCTTCTTACTCCTAAAGATAAATGTCTATTATATCCCACTAATTATTTGTTTTTCAGTCTATGTACCTGTAACCTATTGTATATCTGATGCCAGAGATATTACATTTCATGTTTTTCAAGATGGCGTTGGTGGCCATTTTGAATATTGGGCTCTAGCAGAGTTAGCCGTCATTTTTCAGAGGGGCATAGGAGCTAATTTTCCTTTAAAATGGTTCAGGTTGTCAAATCCATCGAGAGAAAAAGGTAGGAACAAAATGGTCACGGATTCCAAGCAAATGACCCTACTAAAGGTGTTACTTAAATATTACAAGGTCTGTGATACCAGCTGAATAAATATTGTTTTTATTGCAGTATTCTAGAGTGCATAATATATCGTAGGCTTGTGCATAAACCATTAACCTCTGAAGTGCGCATGGGGGTAATTGGAAACGTCCCCCTGTGCTGACGTATTTGAGGTGTTTCCGTCACTAAAATATTCATTGTGCCATTAATAGCATTAATACTTATCCATATGCGCCTATTATGGGTTGATTATAAAGGTATTAACCTGAAACAACAATAAAACAGGTGAAAACAGCGTTTGGATGGTCAAAATCGGAGATATAGCCCGCGAGTTGTATAATGTATGGGTGAGGCAATCTGCTTTCCCGCCAATTTCCCCCAAGGCCACTGAGACACAGTCGATCGATACTCTCTCTCTCTCTCTTGCATTCGCTTGCTATCAGTGATGACCACACCCTCCAATCGGATTTCTAATGTTAGCACGAAAATATACCTCAGAATAAGGGAATAACAGGGAAAATAGGTGATAACTGAAGGAGAGGAGGAAAGTGGGGAAGGAGGGGAGGTAGAGGACTGAGATTTTGCATGGCCCAGGGGCCAAAAAAAAAAAAAAAAAAAAAAAAAAAAATAACAAAATATTTTTTTTTCGATGTCAAAAGTTGATTTTTTTTTCTCTGACTCTTAAGAGTCTCCCCGCAGTGCGCCGGGGGAACTCTTAAGAGTCTCCCCGCAGCTCCCGGGTTAACTGTCATGATAGCGTAATGATTAAGTGCGCTGAATTTCGGTGTGAGTATCGTAGGTTCGAATCCACAGAGTACCACATGTATTCAGTGTCATTAATTTAATTAATTAGGTTCATTTGTAAGTTAATTTGTGGGTTGGTGAAAATATGAATTTACTAGTACCGGTACAGTAAAACCCCTCCCAACCGGACTAATTGGGGGGAAACCATGTCCGGAAGTGCCAAAATTCCGGATCTGGCGGGGTCCGGATAGGTCCCACACAAACCCATACGAACCGGACAAGTCCGGATGTTAGAGATAATTATGTCCGGTTCTCATATTCGGACTACAGTACTTCGGATGTCAGAGATAATGTGGTCCGGATTGCTAACTTTGTACTGTACTGTCCTACCTTCCTAGTCTAAATAAACTTTATCTGCAAAGAGAAATTACAGTAGGTTACAAGAAACAAAACTCCGCACAACACAAAAAACACCCACATTTCATAATTTCACCACCATCAGACAAGACCGGGCTGTCGGCGGGGGCGGTGGACTCATCACCCTGGTACACAAAGAAATATCATACATAGTAACCAGTGTACAAACCAAATCACTCCTCCCCCCAAATGATAACACAACAGAAATACAGTCAATTAAAATACGCACTGGCAACAACTCCAACATAACCATCATAAACACATACATCCCTCCCCAAACATCCCCTACAGTACCAAATGAATACAGACCACACTTACAACACATCACAAACACCCCACACACCCCACACATCATCCTGGGTGGTGACTTCAACGCCAAGACGTCGGCCTGGTTTGTCGACAACCCCGACACAGACAGAGGGCTGGTACTACAAAACCAAACCGATAACCTCATCATCCTTAACGACATCCATCAACATACCCATATTCCTCACCAAGCCCTCTATAACCCATCATCTCCAGACATCACCTTTTGCTCCCCAGAACTCGCCCCCACAACATCCTGGAGGGTGGTCAGAACCTTAGGCTCTGACCACCTCCCGATCATTATCACCACCAAAACCAGACTCACCCCAGCTAGCCACAAACACACATACACCAATTATAAAAGAGCTAACTGGGAAGCATTCACAAATGAGACAGAACAACACTTCACAACTCTAAACAGTACACCCATCACTAACATCAACAATGCTGTACACATACTCAATAAAACTATCCAAAACGCTGACAAGAAACACATTCCAAGAGGTAACAGAAAAAGACACAACCCCAACTTCACACCAGAAATTCAAAACCTCATCAGACAACGCGACATACTGAAACACTCCCCAGCACCCCACACACAAGACATCACACAACAAATTCAAGCACTCAACACCCAAACTAACAACAAAATACAAGAACAACAAAAACTAAATTGGAATAACTTCCTACAAACACTTGATCACAAACAAACCCCAAAAAACTATACAAAACACTAAACAGCATCACACTTTCCAACAGCAACACAACACAATCACATGCTGCAATCACAACAACAGACTCTACTCCTTCATGTAAACAACAAGCAAACACTCTCATCAATCACTTTTCACATGTCAGCCACCTAAAACCTCACAAAGACGACCGACGTGTCATCCGACGTAAGAGACAATTCCCCACAGACCCTGACTATACACCCTTCACCAATCACCAGACAAAGCATATCATCAACAATCTCAAGCACTCACCCGCCTGTGGCCTAGACAACATAAGCAACATACACCTCAGACACCTGGGACCACAAGGCATACAAGCACTCACTAACATATCAAACTACAGCTATTCACACAACACAATACCAGACATTTGGAAGCATGGTATCATCATCACTTTCCCCAAACCCAACAAAGACCCCACGCTACCCTCCTCGCACCGCCCCATCACACTCCTTTGCTCCCCCTCCAAAGTCATGGAACGCCTAGTATTACAACTAATTACACCTGACCTACCCCTAGCTCCAACACAACATGGCTTTAGGCCACTGCACTCCACAAACACTCTTCTCACAGACCTTACACAAAGAGCTTTCGACGGCATCAATTCAGCTAGACCACCACACAGATCACTATTAGCCACACTCGACATTAGTAAAGCCTTCGATGCCATCCCCCGCCACAACCTAACAAACAAAATCTACAACACAAACATGCACAACAACACAAAACGGTGGCTGGCCAACTTCCTAGCAGGCAGATGTGCACACGTATCTTTTGCCGGTCAGTCATCTAAAATCAGAAACTTTCCAAACGGAGTCCCACAAGGATCCGTCCTATCGCCCGCACTCTTCAATCTGTACATGCACGATATAACTACACCCAATACGCCCCAAATAAACTTAGCCTCCTATGCAGATGACATAACACTCACATGCACACACCATGACCCAAAAAGAGCAACAGATCTCCTTCAACCCTATCTCAACACACTACATGGCTGGTGCACTACAAACAGACTTAATCTAGCCCCAGCCAAATCCACCGCAACCCTGCTCACAAGTTGGACAGGAGAACACGAATACATCCCTCAACTCACCATAAACAACACACCCCTAACACATACACACACACCCAAAATCCTAGGAGTAACATATGATACTCATATGACATTCAAACAGCACACCACAAACATTAAAAAGAAACTGACACCCAGACTTAACGCCCTCAGGTCACTTGCTCACACAAAATTTGGACACAACAAAGAAACTACCACCACAGTATATAAACAATACATAAGATCAGTGATGGAATACGCAAGCCCAGCCTGGGCTTCTAACCTAGCTGAAACACATCATAAGACCTTACAGACTATTCAAAACAAAGCCCTGAAGATCATTACAGGCTGCACAGCTACTGCACCCACAGATCACCTACATCAAGAAACCAAAATCCTCAAAGTCAAAGACCATCTGGACATGAGAGGCACTCAATTCCTGGCAGCAGCCTCCACGAACCAAGACCACCCACTAAACTACATGGCAACACACCCACAGACACCAAGAAATATCAAAACAACACCCAGCACACGGTATCACACACAATTATTGTCCTCTCTCCCTCCCTGCCCACCCCGAACCAACTTCCAGAAGCACATCCATACTCATATCTCTCACCGATCCATCCACTCACTCACAGACAACACACAGCTGCATGCACGACCTCCCGAAATCCATCCTTCCGAATCCTCCCTTCCTCGCGAGGACAGAGTCCACCTGGCCAGGCTGAGATGCGGACACCATCCAGCTCTCCTGAGCTATCAGAAGAGACTGGATGACTCCGTTGTCGACGCCTGTCCGGGATGTAACACAGCACCCCATACCATTAAACACATCATAGAAGACTGCATTTCACACAACCACTTACGCCAACAACACAATCTACACTCAATGAGAGCTCTGTGGGAAAGCCCGATCGTGGCCATGGCCTTTCTCAGGGACTCGGGGCTGTTCGGCCAGGCAGCTTAGGGAACAACAACAACAACAACAACAGTAGGTTAATGTACATAAGAACATATCCCTTTCTTACTGACCTGTACTGCAACTGGAGTGGACAGTGAAGGTGGAGTAGGGTGTAGGGTGGAGTGGAGTGAGTGGTATTGGAAGTGCCATACACAACAACTAGCCGAAGGTGGAGAAGGGTGTAGAGAGGAGTGGAGTGGGTGGTAGTGGAGGTCCCATAAAAAAAGAAATGTAGCTGAAGGTGGAGTAGGGTGTAGGGTGGACTGGAGTGGGTGGTAGTGGAGGTGCCATACAAAAAACACTAGCACATTTTTCATGTACTGTACTGTACACATTAGAACACTGAACACTTGTTGCTAAAAAAATTAACTTTTTATTTTCTTACCACAGTAAAAGAAAACGCTTTGCTATAGAACTGAACTTTTTATATTCTCACTGTACCACAGTAAATCAGCTTGTTTACCTTTTTGCAATAATTATTTTGAAACATAATTTTTCCGAAGTACAGTATTTAACTTAAACTACACTTATCTAACTTTAATGTAATGGCACTCCACCCTAGTCGCTATCGGAGACAGCGACTAACTCTCCACCCTCCAACACCATATCCAAGTCAGACGATGAGAGGGTCAGCGTTGTAGCAGTTGAGGTGTTGCTGTCCTTGCGGGACATTACTGGCCTGAAGAAGGAGCTGATCTTCGTCTGTTTAACAGTGTCATGAATCTGTTGCTGCATCATCATTCTCATCTCACTCGATCTGAGTGAAGGATCGAGTAATATGGGTCATATTCATCTCCTCTTTCATTTATGATCTCCAGAAGTGTTTCCGCAGCTTGTACGCTTCTATCTCTATCTATCTATATGCTCAGGCCCAATCCCCATTTTGGGGGTATCCGACTCAAGACAGAGCAAGAACAGGGAAAACACAAAAACAACATGAAACAGCAAATAAACACAGATAAAAAGCACAAACTCACACACATCCAGGTCACCCAGGAGAAGACCCAGAGACCAGGGTCACCAAAGGTCGCTCCAGCACTCCCCTTGGCCCCCGACCTCCCGGAGAGGTTCCGATCTCGGCAGGCAGACATGCAGCGGAGCCAAAGCCACAAGCCCTCCCACCACACTTCCAGGCGCACCCTTCATTTTAATCGTCTCCCCGGGCCAGGCGCCTGATGGACTATTATCTAGTCCAACTTGCGCCCGACCCCTTACTCCAAATGACCACGTGTTCACTCAACTATTCACAAGCATTCTCCATTCACTCCTGTCCACCACCACTTCCCCTGCCTGATCTATATTCATTCCTCTATCATCCAAAGCCTTTCTTACACAGTCTCTCCATCTCAATGGGGGTCTTCCTCTACACAACGAAATTGTGCACTGCTCGCCAGTTTCATCGTCGTCGTTTTCGTCCTCCTCATCACCAGTTTCATTCACCTCCCGTGCTATCTCCTCTTCAGTTTGTTCCTCATATCCTCTTAATTCAGCATCTTCATTGAGCCACTCTTCCACTTCATCCACGGACAAATCACCTTGCTGAGCTGACACGAGTAGGCGTTGAGCTTCCTGGGTTTCAAAGCCTTCAAAGTCAGCGTCAACTGTTTCACCACCCAGGAGCTCGTTCCACCCGTTGCGTAAAGTTGACACTTTCATGTTTTTCCAGGCATCACTCCAATTATATATCATGTCTCTGATGGTGTATTTTTTAAATTATCCATCGTGCGTCCACCACGGTTGTCCACATATTCTGGGGTATCCATGTCATCCTCCACAACAACAAGGCATTGCTGCATAAAGCGCCCCTTGTACAGTCGTTTGCAGGCCTCGATGATCCCCTGATCCATAGGTTGGATCAAAGATGTGGTATTGGCAGGGAGGAAGTAGGCCCGGATTTTACCATTCGTAGACACTAGTTCTGTAGCCGAAGGATGACAGGGGGCGTTGTCAAATAAGATCAGTGCTCGGACATTATTGGGGTGAATGCCATAAGTTACTGATTGAAAATCCCTAATTTGCTTCTCTAGACTGGTGAACCATTCCCTGGTTATATCACCAGTGAACCATGCTTTGGCTGAGTTGTAGTAGTCAACAGGGAGTTTATCCATGATATCCTAGAGGGCACGGGGGCGCCGCGCCTTACCCACCACAGCGGGCCTTACTGGGTGGTTGCCAGCCCTATTGGAACAGACCATAATGAAGACCCGTTCCTTTATTGTTTTGTGGCCTCGTGTACTCTTAAGTGCTCGGAATACCTGGGAATTCTGTGGAAGGGATCGCCAGTACACGCCGGTTTCATCCGCATTATAGATTTCATATTCTAGTTTCTCTGCCTCAATCAAACGTTTAAGCTGTGCAATGAAAGGCTCAACTGCTGCTCTATCTGCACTAAGGGACTCTCCAACTATTTTTCGATTGCAAATGCCATGACGTTTACGAAAGCGGTGCAGCCATCCATTGCTGGCACAGAAACCAGGAACTCCAAGGTGCTCGGCAAGTCTCTTTGCAGCTTCTTGTATGAGGGTGCCTTGTACTGGCACTCCCGCCGACCGTTGCTGAATGTACCACTTCCATACCGCTTCATCAACAGATTGAAAGGGTAGGGACGGGGTCAAGAACATTTGTTTCTGGGCATCATGATCCTCAGTTTTGCTGGCACGTGAAAGATATTTTTGTTTATCTCTAACAATATCATAAAAGGTGCTTTTACTCAAATTATAATGCTCCATTAAGGCGCCACTTGGCACTCCTTTCTCATGATCATTCAACAGTGCAATCTTCTGGTTAAGGAAGAGCAATTTGTGGCCCCTCTTTCTCCATGCCGCGTCCTCGTCCACGAATCTTAACCCGACCTCTGGACACCCTTGGTTCCTCTGCACCAGAAGTGGATGCAGATGTTAATGGTGTAGCTTCTGAAGAGCCACTGGCGCTTATTCTGGCTAAATCTATGGCCTGGGTGTGATGCAAAGTAGGGCGACTGGGGCCAGGAACTGCGGGAGGAGGCAGTGCGGGAGCGCTTTTCTTACCTCCCTTGCCACCCTTACTACCATCGTCTTTCCTCTTCTCGCCACTCGGCATTTCCTGGGTGATACGAGGCTGGGTAGTAGTGGCAATAGGGCGAGAAATATTAATGCCACTAGGGCCAGCCACTGCAGGTGGTGGGGATGGAGGTGGAATCTGAGGCGGCGAGGCTACGATAGCCGCCCTGCCACCCGTCTCCACAGCCTTCTCACAAGCCTTATCAGCCTTCTCTCCACTCTCAGCTTCCTTGGAAGTCATAACTATATCACTATTCATCTTGGTGGGTCAGGCAAGTTCAAATAAGGGCACAAATATGGGGATAATATCCAGCTCGGCACACGACGCTTGAGGCGGACCACCTGACTGAATGTAAACAAACAAATCTGCACTTTTGGCGCGAATGGAAACTTACCCACAATGCTGTTCGGTCTTCGGTCCGGTGTTTTTTTCTCACAAGGCCGGATGGCTGGGACATGTGGCCGAAAATATAAAGGTTGTTGACCGAATAAAGCCTCATAAACTCCCCAGGCATCCGGACTTGTCCGGATGTCTGAGACATGTGTCCGAACCCGAATGCCTGTCCGGATGCGAGGGGGCCGGATGGGCGGGGTTTTACTGTACTGTACATGTATTCCTATGCATCCATGATGTACAGTATATATTACAATAAGCAAGTATAATACAGTACAACAATTTCCAAAATTAAAGTTATATTATTTGTTTCCCTACAGTGGCTATATTATTTAATAAATGAGTGTATTGTAGGCTATCTAGTCTAATATGACAAATTAGTAGCGAAGTGGCGAATCCACTAGGTAGTGAAATCACTCCTCCCAAGTAGCGAAACCTCTACACGCGAACTTATATTGGGTGCGAACCATGACAGGTGGCGAAACCTCTGGATACCTTTGGTACCATCCTTATAACGTTGGTAATTTACCTCATTAACTCATATCTTTCCTTACCCACTGAGCTCCAGGCAGGTTGTAAAAAAAAAAAATCTTTTCAGAAAACACCTGGAATGGGTTAGAAATGAAGGAAAAACAACAACAACCCGATCCCCTAGGTCATCAAGGGGTCCTAAGGGGCGCCCGAAAGTCGGAATTAACATTGGGAAATAGATAGGCAAAAACATGTTTTTGCGCGCGCACGCAGTTGGACTTTGAGGGTTTTCAACCATCGGCATTGTTGCGTTGGATACTTACGCAGTCCCCATGCAAATCTGAGCCCTCTAGGTGCCATAGGACCGGAGTAATTAACCGCGACGCACCCTATGCGGAGCTGGGGTTTAGCGTTACATACATTGCCGACGCATAAGCTGCGGCGCTGGGGTTCTGTGGGTTAAACACCTACCGTACAAATAATTCAGAAAGTCTTCAGCTTTGCATATATACCGGTATGCATATTTTGTACATATGCCACGTAATAATACGTAATTCTAATACTGACCAAAGTTGCCGTCAGAATTGTGTCGATATTTTCCTATTTTCGCCATTTTAAGCAACTCCTCTTTGTCATATAAGACGTTCAGTTGTTCACAGTTGTAAATCATGTGTGGAAATACTGATACTGAAGCTACATTCTCCATATTAGCCTGTAATAAGACGAGACCGAAAGTCGGCCATTTTTAACCACTGAATGAGTAAGACTGGCAGTTTTAGGAACGCTCACAAGCTTGTATTCTTCGATGATATACGAAAACTACTAGCTTAAATGGTCAATCTATATAAGAGCATGTCAATAAATTAATATAACACATATTTATTACACAATTAATATACAATTAATATAATTTGAGCTATATATAGCCATTATTTCCCAAGGTAATTACTAAAAATCACCACTAGACATCGTGACAGTGACAATTTGTTTGGTTTCGACTTTATACAATTATAGTGACCGTATCTAACTTTGAAATATATAACATATAAGAGGTATATTTATGCGATAAAAATAGCGTCAGGCCACCCAAAACAATGGGACTTTCATTGACCGCCCGCAAAAATTGCATAAGTTTGTATAAAAATCCATAGTTTGCCACAGGATGCATTTCATAACTCATGGAATCGGACATGGGCTTCTCAACACCTGCCAGTTCTGTTTCGACGGCCATCTTTAGTGGAGGTATACAGTAAACCCTCGCTATCTCGGACTAATTGGGGGGAGACCCAGTCCGAGATGTCCAAAGTCAGACTTATGTCCGACTTAAGAGAGGGAAAATTCCGAATTAGAAGAGGAAAGCCCACGTCACCAGAGAAATTGAGATTTTTTTTTTTTTTTTTTTATATATCTATTTAATGCATCTATCTCCCTTATACATATATATATATATATAACTATGTCTTATTTGGTCTTTTTTTAATCTATGAATCAATTCTAATACAATGGAATTGAAAACAATATTACCCTTCTAACACACAAATAATAAAATGAAAAAGAGAGTAAATAAAAATTTCTCCTTTGTCTTTCAGAAACATAAGTCCGTCTTGTATATGTTAGTATTTTATCGCTCGCTCGCCCCTAGCCACTCTCTCTCTATCTATTTATCTCTCTAATGCATCTACCTAACTCCCTTATACATTAACATAACTATGTCATATTTGGACTTTTTGTAATCTTTAAATAATGTCTAATGCGATGGAATTGAAAACAATATTATCCTTCTAGCACACAAATAATAACATGAAAAAGAGTCAATATAAAAGTCTCCTTTGTCTTTTCAGAACCAATTAAGTCCGTCTCATAATAGTTTGTGTTTATCGCTCACTTCCCCTTCTGCAACTCTCTTTCTATCTATCTTGTCTTTTCAGAACCAATTAAGTCCGTCTCATAATAGTTCGTGTTTATCACTCACTCCCCCTCTGTAACTCTCTCTTTCTATCTCTCTAATGCATCTACGTAACTCCCTTATACATTAACATAACTATGTCTTATTTGGACTTCTTGTAATCTTTGAATCATTTCTAATGCAATGGAATTGAAAAATATAATATCGGACATTTTCCGAATACTTATATAAAGTCCGACAACGTCAGAGACTGTCGGAACGATGACGGAAATGTCCGAAGTACGGAAGTGCATGTCCGAGAGGCCGTAGCCAGTCCGACTAGTACGGGTTTCCGACTTCTAGAGGTCTGAGATGGCGAGGGTTTACTGTACTGTGGTTTTATCAATATTTAGAAAGTTTCAGACCTTTTCCGCACCGACAAATCGGCGAATCTTGTCTGTCGCGCACACATATTCACTTAATAACTGCTAAGACCTATGGAAATGCTTAACATCTTCCCCCCCCCCGGGCTGGCCTTCTAAATGGCAGCACTAGGGTCCGGGTGATTTGGCCAAAAAACGTCGTAATAGGCCTAGGTTTACTAGCTTTGTTATTTTAACTGCTAGATAATTCACACACATCTCAAAATGTAGCGTTAAGTAACGCTCTCTAGGTCAACTGGTTCAGTTGTGATGACTATTTCCATGGAAAGAGTTTCGATGCGATGTTAGCATTATCAGACAATAACAAACACTAATTCTCGTTCTACTAAACAATAACAATAACATTCCGACTTCTCGTTCTTGTTTTCGAAGGTGCGTGTCGCTCCGACCGGCTTTGTTTACATACGGTACGACGCACGGCTTTCAAACCACGCTTAATAGGCTTTCAAGCTTACGGATTTTAAAATGACTCCCGGGCTCCTGCCCTTCTGCTGCGGTGTCATTTTAAAATGACAACCGGGCAGGAAGGGTTAAATGACGACCCCTGACGACCCCACACAATTACCTGGACCTCGGCCTGTTACTCTTTCTATTAATTTCTGCAACATTCGCGGACTTTCCTCTAACTTTCACTCTGTTGAGCACCATCTCTCCTCCTACAAACCTGATCTTCTCTTCCTCACCGAAACTTAGGTGTCTGTAGCAACATCCAGCAACCCCTTCTCTGTATCCTCCTACTTTCTCTATCCTAGTTTCAAAGCCAAAGGCGGATGTTGTGTATATGTGCACAACAAGCTCACTTGCTCTCGTGTTCCCGATTTCGGCTCCTCTGAATTCTCAACTTTATGGCTCAAACTTTCCTGTCATTCTCTTACTAAATATTTCTGTGCTGTCTATCTTTCCCCTAACTCTACCAACTTTCCCAAATTCTTTGACTCTAAACTCTACAGTGGAACACATTCTATCCTTTTCTCCTTTCTCAGAAATCTCCATCTTAGGAGATTTCAACGTTCATCACCGCCAATGGCTCTCCTCTCACACTACTGATCCACCTGGTGAACAAGCCTACGTCTTTTCTATCCTAAATGACCTAGAGCAGTTAGTTCAGTAACCCACCCGTATCCCTGATCGCATCGGAGATCGGCCAAACATTCTTGACCTGTTTCTAACTTCTAACCCTTCTTCTTATACTGTCGATCTTTTCTCTCCTTTGGGCTCCTCCGACCATAAACTTATCTCTGTTACCTGTCCTATCTCTCCAGTACAGCCACCCGATCCTCCTAGCCGGCGGCGCTTGTGGCACTTTGGCGCTGCCGACTGGGAGGCTCTTCGGCAGTACTTCTTTGATTTCCCATGGAATGATTTCTGCTTCCATGGCCGAGGACCCTCGGAGAGTGCTGAACGCATTACCGAGGTAATCCTATCAGGCATGGAAGCATACATTCCATTCTCTTTCTCTCAAACTAATGCTAAAAAATCTTGGTTTACTCACGCCTGTTCTACTGCTGTCCGTAATAAGGAGGAAGCATTCAAATGGTACCGACGCCTTAAAACTCAAGACTCATTCTTCATATGTTTCTGCCCGGAATCAAGCCAAATCTGTTCTTCGACTTGCCAAACACTCTTTCATCAATAATAAATGCACTGAACTATCCAACTCTAGCTCTTCCCAAGCTTTCTGGCATCTAGCCAAAAACCTCTCCAACAATTTCTCTTCCTCGTCTTTCCCTCCCCTTTCCCACTCTGATGGCACAACCATCACTTCTTCCTCTGACAAAGCTAAAACTCTTCGCTCAAACTTTTGCTAGAAACTCCACCTTGGATGATTCCGGTGCTATTCCTCCCTCTCCGCCCTCCTCTCTCTTACTTATGCCTAATATCCTAATCTCTTCTAAAGATGTACTTTCTACCCTCTCTAGGCTTAACACTAATAAGGCGTACGGTCCGGACGGTGTTCCTCCTGTTGTTCTCAAAAACTGTGCTTCCGTGCTGACTCCCTGCCTAGGCAAACTCTTTTGTCTCTGTCTATCCTCTAACGTCTTCCCTTCATGCTGGAAGTTTGCTCACATTCAACCTGTCCCAAAGAAGGGTGACCGCTCTCAACCCTCCAACTATCGTCCAATTGCTCTTATCTCTTGTCTTTCTAAAGTTTTTGAAACTATTCTTGCTTCCAAATTTCTTAAGCATTTCTCTTCTCATAATCTGCTCTCAGATCGCCAGTATGGCTTCCTTAACCCTCCAGCCCCGGGGGCTATAGCTTACGACTGTGCTCCGGTACCGGGTGTTTTGACGATCTTTGGCCTATGTTAACTACTCTGTAAGTCAATGAATATGTCATGTAATGTTGTGAATAAAAAAGAATAATGTTCCACAAACCTTCCTCTGTCGAATGGCGTTGAGTAGAGGTCTCTAGCCCCTCTGGTTGCATAATGGTGAGCGCGGGAAGACGAGTGCTTTTCGGCGGCAAATTCTTCCCGCGTTCGGACGCGTCGCCTCGGCCATGGCTACGACGCACCTAGCCGCTCGCCGCGCCAAAGTATTTATCTCCCTTAGACGATTTTAGTGTTTGATATTGAGAATGTGATGTTTATTTGATATTTTCTAGTTATTTTGAGGCCAATTATATAAAATATGTTTATTAGGGTATCACTGTCACTGATATTGCTAATTTTCACTCGATACCGTACATTTTATTAGTAATTGAGGTAGCTTATTGTTGTATTAGGCACTGATTATTCGTTATCACAGGTGTTTATTATACTTTGGCCATCAAATATTAGGTCTTGTGTCACTTTCACTTTGACAAATATGCTTTAGAGAGTGTCACTGTCACTGATAATGCTCATTTTCACTCGATACCGTACATTTTATTAGTAATTGAGGTAGGTTATTGTTGTATTAGGCACTGATTATTCGTTATCACAGGTGTTTATTATACTTTGGCCATCAAATATTAGGTCTTGTGTCACTTTCACTTTGACAAATATGCTTTAGAGAGTGTCACTGTCACTGATAATGCTCATTTTCACTCGATACCGTACATTTTATTAGTAATTGAGGTAGGTTATTGTTGTATTAGGCACTGATTATTCGTTATCACAGGTGTTTATTATACTTTGGCCATCAAATATTAGGTCTTGTGTCACTTTCACTTTGACAAATATGCTTTAGAGAGTGTCACTGTCACTGATAATGCTCATTTTCACTCGATACCGTACATTTTATTAGTAATTGAGGTAGGTTATTGTTGTATTAGGCACTGATTATTCGTTATCACAGGTGTTTATTATACTTTGGCCATCAAATATTAGGTCTTGTGTCACTTTCACTTTGACAAATATGCTTTAGAGAGTGTCACTGTCACTGATAATGCTCATTTTCACTCGATACCGTACATTTTATTAGTAATTGAGGTAGGTTATTGTTGTATTAGGCACTGATTATTCGTTATCACAGGTGTTTATTATACTTTGGCCATCAAATATTAGGTCTTGTGTCACTTTCACTTTGACAAATATGCTTTAGAGAGTGTCACTGTCACTGATAATGCTCATTTTCACTCGATACCGTACATTTTATTAGTAATTGAGGTAGGTTATTGTTGTATTAGGCACTGATTATTCGTTATCACAGGTGTTTATTATACTTTGGCCATCAAATATTAGGTCTTGTGTCACTTTCACTTAGTTATATGATTTGTAAACGTTTTATATACAATTTATTGTGTCTTTTTTCACTGATTTATATATTTCTATAGGTTCTAATCATATGAATGTCACTTGGTATATACATATGTGTCACTTTCACATATTATTATGGTGTAATTGTATTTGTATCAATGTTCTCATAATACATGACTTTTGTATTACAATACATTGGTTTTCTTCCACTTTTTGCCTATATATAATTATAGTGTACATATTGTCATTTTATTTGGCAATTTCAGTATGATTATTAGAACTCCAGCTTGGAGTGGTAATCAAAGAAGCAATCTACAGCACAGAGTGCCACCTTGCACTCCACACACTCCAGGGTTGACTTTTTACCTGACCTCGGCTTCACCCTGCTGTTGTAGCAGACATGGCACCGCTTCTGCTGTGTTCTTCCGGATTCATTCTGAGGCAGGGAACCAAGCCTGTGCCTAGTCAAGTATTGAGCAGACTGCAAGCGGTCAATAACGGCGGGCCCAGGATGTGCCACTGCCCTCTGTGGCATAGCATACTTCTCCAGGAGCTCCGTCAACACCTGCTTTTGGAACCTCCGCAGGCTATTGAACTTCATGGGTGTGTTCACATTCCGAAGCTTGTATATGTTGTAGGCATTCAGAACTGACATGTCCACCATATGCAGAAAGAACTTTTTGTACCATCTGCACGAGGTACGCAGGCAGTCAATGAAGCCTATCTGCATGTCAGACTTGTCCACCAGCCTCATGTTGATGTTGTAGTCCAGGACAGCATCGGGCTTGGTCACCCTGGCCTGGGTGCGGCGATCCACCTTGCCAGTCTCCACCATTTCCCCCTTGTGGATGGTGGTCAGGAGGTTGACCTTCCGCTGGTCGTGCCAGTGGATAGCCAGAATGGGCCCCGACTTCTTCTTGAACACATCACCTTTTTTGGTCTTTGGAGGGAAAGGTGGCATGCCCTTCCTTTTCCCTCGTACTGTGCCTACAGTCCCCGTCTTGCGCTCATGCAGGTACTGTGAGAGAGTGGGGGACGTGTAATAATTGTCCGTGTAGAGGACGTGATTCTTATGAAAGTAGCGGTCCATCATGGCTTGCACCACTGCTCCGCCAAAGCCAATGAGGGGGTCCACAAGCAAGTCCCCTTCCTTCCCGCTGTAGACCAGGAAGTCCAGGACATAGCCAGTTTGGCAGTCGCACAGCACAAAGAATTTTATGCCAAAGCGATGTCTTTTTGAGGGGATGTACTGCCGGAAGCTGAGTTTTCCCCGGAACAGCACAAGAGACTCGTCAATGACGACCTTGCGGAAGGGCTTGAAGTAGGAGGTGAAGCGTTCTCGCATCATCTCATACAACGTCCTAATCTTCCACAGCTTGTCTGGGAGGTGGACGTCAAGGTTGGTGACAAGATGGAGCGCTGCGAGGATATCAAGGTACCGGTCGCGAGACATATATTTCCCGAAGGCAGGGGTGGATATCAGATCATTGGTGATCCAATAGTCAGGCAACCTATGCTTCTTGACATGAGGCATTAGCATGGTGAGTGCCAGGAACACCATGAACTCTTTATGAGTCACTGGGGTCCACTGCCTCATGTGGCCCTTGGTCACCTTTCCCAAAAAGTGGACCTGGAATTGGTGCTGCTTATTTGTCTCTTTGACAACATAGCCTACCACCTCCTCATCAAAGAAGGCCTCAAACAGTTCGTGTGGTGGAGCATTGGGGCCTGCAGGAAAATTGGGGGTAACGCCTGAACCCTCCAGTACCTCATCAAAAGCTGGCACATCAGGGTTGTATGCATCCTCATCAACTACGTCTTGCCACTGAAAAACGTAGAATGGTCTTGTCTACGCTGACGAGGAGCTCCAGCTGGTGGCCCAGCACGCCCACGGCCAACTCGGGAGGCGCGCGCCCTAGGGCGGCGAGGGCGGCGGCCAGGGCGGTGGGCAGCACGACGGGCAGCACGACGCCGGGCCAAGCGGATGGGTCGAGGGTCGTCGATGTCCATATAGTCATCGTCAGAGTGGTCATCTTGCCCTGACGGTGGACCTATGTAATCATGGCCAGAGTCTTGAGAGAGGTGCCCTTCATCATCAGTGGCCCCCACATAATCTGGCGGGGAACCAGTGATGCGTGGGCGGCGTGCGGGTGGGCGAGGTGGGGAAGGAGTGGCAGGTGAGGCTGTGTCCCCCCGAGGTCCCGGGCTCCTTGGCCTGCGACGAGTGACAGAAAGCAATGGTTCACTCCCACTAGGGCCAGGTATTGGTGATGCGAGCTCAAAGACTTCTTCAGGAAGACATGTTGAAGGCGGGAGAGGTGGGGAGGACCGTGGGGAAAGTTGCGGGGACGTATGGCTGGGGCCGGCCGGGGTGGACGCCGCGGGAGCCTCGAACAAAACTCTCTTACTTTTCTTAATTACTTGGTATATTTCCTACCTTTCCCCTTTTCGGCAGCAGTATGTCTCCTGTCGGGGGACCTAGGAGGCAAATAGGCCGAAAGTGTGGGGTCCTCAACCCTTGGCAATGGTGGGGGTGGTGGGGAAGAATGCGGGGCATCCGGGTCATCTTGGGTGGCGTGGGTAGATAAGGGAGACAATGGCGGACGAGAAGGGTCACCACGCTGACCCTCACTCACAGCCTCATCCTCACCAAGTAGTTTTGCTTGTTCCCTAGCTGCCGCGGCCGCCTTCTCAAGTATTTTCTGCTTATACAAATGTAGCTTGAAAGGCGATTTACCTGGGGAAGGGCTTGGCGTCGTGTCACTTAAGCGAAATTTGGTGAGTGACCTTGAACTCTCCCACTCGCTCACTCTCTCAAGTTCACTGTCTTTAGGTAAACCAGCTTCCTCAACAACTGGTACATCACCTTCATCACTCTCATCACTGTCATGTTCTCTCGCAAATCCCAGGAATTGCTCTTCTTTATCACTCTCATGGCCATAATCACTCGACTTATAATTACTGGAGTCGTCACTGACTTCATCATCAACATTATGCTTGGCATCAGCTCGCTCATAAAGTCTCAATGTCGTCTCAATACCTCCGGGAGATAACACATTTAGGCGATGGCGTCGGGGTAAGGCGCGACGAACAAGCAAGGGCGTCGTAGGAAGCACGGTATCGGACACAGCGGAATCACTATTTGGCGTACTGTCCATGATGGCGTCGGGGTAGATACTGTTGCTGTGGCGGAGTTTACGCCTGGTGGCGCCACCTACCGTCCCACGATACCGAAAATGTACGCGCGGCATTCGAAAGCACGCATGCAAGCAATGGGCGTTCAAGAGCCCTTCCGGGTTGCGCGGGCCGAGGTTGTTATGGGCGTTCAAGAGCCCATCCGGGTTGGAGGGGTTAAGGGTCGCTCTACTGGTGATCTTCTTTCATATCTTACTAACTCTTGGTCATCCTCCTTTCGGGACTTCGGTGAGACTTTTTCTATTGCACTAGACATATCGAAAGCCTTCGATAGAGTCTGGCATAAATCTTTAATTTCTAAACTACCCTCCTTCGGTTTCTATCCCTCCATCTGTGCCTTTGTCTCTAATTTCCTTTCCGGCCGTTCCATAGCTGCGGTTGTGGACGGCCATTGTTCACTTCCTCACCCTATAAACTCCGGGTGTTCCTCAGGGCTCTGTCCTATCTCCTATTCTCTTTCTAATTTTTATAAATGATCTCCTTAAGTGAACCTTAATGGGCATCCATTCATACGCAGACGACTCAACCTTACACTACTCCATTAGTTTTTCAGAACGCCCCAGCCAGCAATCCCTCAACGACAAACGTAATGAAGCCATAGAACTCTTAAATTCTGATCTAAATACTATTTCCAATTGGGGCAGAGAAAACCTTGTTACTTTTAATGCTTCCAAAACCCAATTTCTCCATCTATCTATCCGTCAGGATCTCCCAGCGGACTATCCCTTATTCTTCAACAATACAAAAATCAACCCTTCATCTTCTCTCAATATTCTTGGTGTCTCTTTTTCTTCTGCTCTCATTTGGAAGGACCATATTACCAGTCTTGCTAAGGCAGCCTCCCAGAAGCTGCTCAACCGCCTTAGGGGGTTCTTTTCCCCTGCACAGCTTCTTGCTCTGTACAGGGGCATAGTGCGCCCTTGTATTGAGTATTGTTCACATGTGTGGGGAGGTTCCTCTCACACCGCTCTCCTAGACAAAGTTGAAAGGAAGGCCTTTCGTATCATTAACTCCCGTCCACTCACCAACTCTGCAATCTCTCTCTCCGCCGCAATGTTGCATCTCTCTCGCTATTCTATCGCTACTATAATAATCAGTGTTCCTCAGAGCTATCCCAGTGCATACCACCTCCTTTACGTAGGGCACGTGGTACCCTTGCAACTCAATCCCACCCCTACTCTGTGCAACTCTCCAACCCAAGAGTGAAACGTTACTCTCAAACTTTCTTCTAATCAACAGCTGAGCTCTGGAACTCTCTCCCAGAATCAGTCTTTCCCTCTTCCTATGACTTAATTTGCTTCAAACTCCGTGTGTCCAGGCATTTTGGCTCGAACGTCCCTTGATTTTGGCCCTGTCACTCTTTCAACTATGGGGGAGGCACTCGCTATAGGCAGTTATGCCTTTTGCCTCCCTCAATCACATAGAAAAAAAAAAAAAAAAAAAAAAAATATATGTTTTACCTTTAACCCTCTCACCACGGAAGACCTCTTGAACGCCCATAAAAAAGCATATAACAGGTACCCGGAAGGCCTCTTGAACGCCAGTGGTTAAAAGCCTGTGAGCTTCGTGTGCGAGGCGTCGGTCCGACGCATGTAAACAACAGCCGGCTGGACCGACGCCCCGCATCTCCGGCCACAAGAAGGAGAGCGTCGCTTGTTCGTGTGTGCCTGTATGTTTTGTTAAGTATCGAAAAGTGGTGTAAAGTGGCTGTTTTGGCCATAAAGTTATCTCCAATGAAATCATCATCACAGCTCAACCAGTTGACTTAGAGAGCTCTACTTAATGCCATTCTACAGGTAAATAACACAGCTACGCTTGGGGATGCGCGGGAATGCGGGAAGCAGTCTGATTAATGAATATACGGTAGCCTAGCCTAGACGTTTTTCGGCCAAAACACCCGGGTTTCGAGGAATATATATATAATACATAGCCGGGGCTGGAGGGTTAAAGTGGAAAGTGTTAATAGGCCATGATTGACTTGTGGAATAAGTTGCCAAATGAGCTAGTCAATTCAGCTCAAATCTCCATTTTTAACCCCTTACGGACGGGGATATTTGTAACATCTACTACCTGCCAGGCGGGCATATTTACCCTAAATGAGCATCATTCCATGCTCTTTTTCATGCATAAACAAGAGCCAGAGCGTAATACAATCATGTATCCGTGAAAGGGCGATAATAGAGCTTTCCAATGACACCTGAATCATCCTTGTACGACCACGGGTTCGCTTGCAACGATGTTGCCACACGAGTGCAAAAACCCTAAAATACGGTAAATTCCCGAGATATTACCTTGCCTCGCGAGGCAAGGCATGTGTAGGGGTGTGGTAGTGACACCAGTTACCTCGCTAGGCCCAGGCCAAGCAGTCAGAGCCCGCCTGCAGCCCTCCCACCGAGTGGACTGTCTCTCAGAGCCGATAATATGCTCAACATCTCTTGCGACTTAAGTCGAGACCAGCGGGTTAGGCCATGGTTCTCTCACCCGACTTAAGTCGAGACCCGCGGCTTGAGTGTTAAGTCTAGAGCTAATGCTTTTTTGCAGCATAAATTCTAATTTTAAACTTATTTTATTCTATTTTATTGTATTATATTTATACTTGATATCCTCTACTGCATATTTTATTATTAATTTTATCAGTGTTTAATATATGTATACATAAAGTATACATATACTGTACAGTTGGTCCTCCATTAACGCGGCCAATGTGTTCTGGTTACTGCCCATGTTAGCCAAATCCGCATTACCGAACCCATATGTTTACATGTTAAAGGTACCTTGGTGTTCTGGGGATTTCCACAAAGTCCACTTTTTCTCCATTGAAGCCTATGTTATAATAATAAATTCAATTATAAAGGTTATTTTACATGTGCATTGGGTTGATTTGCCCATTGCAACTCTTACCTCTGAATAAATGAAGTGTTGCATCCCCCCCGTCCCCTCCCCCCTGGATCCATCGCCGTCACTGCGATGAAGTTGATGGTCTGTTAGCTCTCGCCGCCAGCCATTCGTTGATACGGCGAGGTCCCTCCCCAGCTTCAGAGTCCTCGAAGCCACTGTAGTTGGCATCTGATACACCCGACAGTAAATCATCTGGTGGCTGAGGGTCGGAGTCAGAGTCGGAGTCACTCGACGCCACTTGTTCCTGTTGCTGTGCTCGTTGTCGAAAGAAATCTGTTATTCGTGTCTGCTGGCGTGCGTTTATCCTGTTGTGAAACATGTCGAAGTACGGCCTGATGGAAGCAGTGAAGCTTGCTATTTTCTGTGCTGAACGATCATGTTTGGGATCAAAGTTGTTCATGTGATGGCTGAGGCGTTGTGACAATTCTACAAATTCCCGTAGACCAGGAGTGTTCGGTTCTTCCTGGGGTTCGTCTTCTTCTCGTTCTTCCTCTGCCTGCTCTTCCTCTTCCAAATCCTGCATTAGGTCCTCGGCATCAGGCTCCTGTGGTGGCTGAATCAAACCTTGAATATCTTCTGGCCCCACTTCACCCATCCCAGGCACACGTCTGGCAACCTCGACTGCTCTCTCCACCACTGCCTCAAGCCTGACTGGCTGATCAGGTAAATCCAGCTTGTGCCCAGGTAACCCCTCTAGAACATTCCTCCAGGCATGGTGGATTGTAGCTCTTGTCACATCAGCCCACGCTTCCACCATCGTATCCGCTGCATTCTTAGTATGAAACCTTTTCCAAAAGGCATGCACTGTCATAGTTGCTCCGTCGGCGGGTTCTTGTTGGTGTTGTGGTCGTTGTTGTTGTTGTGGTGTAGGCTCGTTTGGTACCTGCTCATTCAGTGGTCGGGGTGAGTCTGGGGCAGACAGTTCTTCGAGTGGTGGGAGAGAGTCAGGGACTGATTCATCGTCTGACATCTGTAGCAGTTCTTCTTGGGTGTCAGTGGCAGTGTCGAGCATCAGGGAAGTCTTAGTGGCATACGCACCCTTAAAGCACGCTATCACCTCCTGGTCCAGGGGCTGTAGGAGAGACGTAGTATTCGGGGGCATGAACATCACTTTTACGTTAGGGTGCCGATCAACCAACAATCGGGAATGTCCGGGTGCGTTGTCAAGCAATAACAGTGCTTTAAAAGCAATGTTTTGGCGGGCACAATGTTTCCAAGTCCTTCACAAAATGATTATCGAACCATTCGAGGCTCAACGCTGACGACATCCAGGCCTTCTTGTTACTTATCCAATGCACATTCAACTTGGCCATGTCCATATTGCGATAAGGCCTTGGCCGCTTTGCCTTATGGATGATTAGAGGCTTCATCTTGCAGGTGCCGGAAGCATTGCAAGTCAACAAGATGGTTACACGTTCTTTGGCCATTTTGTAGCCCCTTGCTGCCTTCTCCTTGCGAGAAATGTAAGACCTTTTAGGCATTTTCTTCCAGTTGACTCCCGACTCATCGCAGTTAAAAATCTGACCCAAGTTGTAGCCATCGGCCACAATAACCTCACATAAGAAAGCAGGGTATTCGTTGGCTGCAGCATTGTCGGCGCTTGCTGTCTCTCCTGTGATCCGAACACTGTTCATTTTGTTTCGTTTATTGAAGGATATCAACCACCCAGCAGATGCCTTAACCCTCGGGACCCGGGCTGCCTGTTAGAAGGACGGTCGCCCGTACCCGGGCAAAATGGCCGAAAAACGTCTAGGCCTAGGCTACCGTATTTTTGTTTATTTTAACTGCTAGAAATTTCCCACTCATCCCTAAACTTAGTGCGGTTTCCAAACTGTAAACTGGCGTTGAGTAGAGCTCTCTAAGTCGACTGGTTCAGTTGTGATGACGATTTTAGTGGAGTGCATTTTCAGGCGATGTTAGCAATACGACGATCTTTTCACTAATGAAACTAAGACATACAGACGTATAATAACAAACTAGTCTTCTCCTTCTTGTTTTCGGAGGTGTGGTGACGAAGCGACCGACTTTGTTTACATTCGTCCGACGCACGGCATTCGGATCAAGCTTGCAAGGCTTGCAAGCTTACTGTCTGTCAGAAGGACGCCCGGGTACCTGCCCTTCTGCAGCGGTGTCCTTCCACAAGGACGCCCGGATAGGAAGGGTTAAACGGTTTGGGGTTCTGTACATTGTTCATTCGAGCCACTGCTGCATAATATTTCTTCGCCTTTTCTCTGATCATCCGTCCGTCTGTCGGCACATGATTCTTGTTTTGCCTCGCCAAATACCGCACCATTAGCTTCTCTGTCTTCTTTAGGATGACATTTCCCACTTTTATCGACGCCTGAGTACCTTCTGCAGGGTTTCCCTTCATAATGTTGGCAATCTTCTCCCTGTCCTTCCAAATGGTGCGAATTGTACTCTCGTTAACTTCATGTCGTCTTGCCAACTCAGCTTGTCTCTTCCCCTTTTCTAACTCCATCACGATGTCATATTTTTGTGCGTACGTAAAGATACGGCGCTTCTTGGGCGGCATGGCGGCGATGTTAGGTCACAGAAAAAAAGGCACTTTGAGAACCACGGCCTGTGTTACAACACACGCGGTGGGGGGGGTCGGTATGTGAGGCGAACAATGGTGGAACTGGGGAAGGACGCGGGGGAGGGAATAACATACCCGGACGAGCCGCAAGTGACGTCACTGGACCAGGGAGGGAGACGGAACAATCTCGCCAGGCCCAGGAGAGAGAAAACTGCCCAGCTGGACTCCGCGTCATTGTAAGTATTGACCGCGTTAGTAACATTTTGGATATTTGGGGTGTACCGCGTGCCACCAAATCCGCGTTTCTAAAACTCGCGTTACCGGAGGACCAACTGAATATGTTTTTTTTTTGTTTTTTTCCTAAGTTGCCGTAGTCTCTCCAGTGCCTCCGGGTGTTTTGTGTGGATTCATCTTGCTGGTGTTTCTGCATCCTGGTTGGAGACTTCAGCATCTCGTATAATAATACTGTAATAGGAGAACTGGCTGACCTGTGTAAATACAGTCAACCCTCGAATGCGCGGACTAATTGGGGGTGACCCTTGTCCGCACATTGAAAAAGTCCGGACATTGGAAATAGATTTGTGTCCGGTTTACAATGTTCTCTCACTCGGTTTTAAGTGATTTTAGGATGAATTGAAGCCTGTGCCTTTTAATTATTGTGTTAATATTAATTACTATGTGCTGTACTGTCCCTGAAAACATAATAAGGGTCATATTTGTCATTAATATGATAAATTAAAAAAATTATATCCCCGCCGCTGTAGGCCTACTCCCTCCCCTCCCCGTCCCGGTCTCAACCCCGACCCCGTTACTGTGATGATGTTGATAAGCCTTGTGCTACACCCTATTGATAATGCAAAACTATTGAACACACTTAAAAGTGTATGTTATTTGGTCTCTATATAATCTGTGAATCGTTTCCGATATGATGGAATTAAAGATTTTTTTTTCCACCAACTCATAATTACAAAAACAACACAAATGTCAATTAAAAACATGTTACAATATTTCCCCATCATTTTGTGTATACCGTGGGAAAAAACCCCAAAAAACAAAAATCTTATCAAACGTAAATCTTCCGTCTCCGAAGCTCGGCGCCTCGCACAGCAAGACGGAGGGGAGGGTTGAAATATTTTGTTGACTATCTTATTTATTGTTTATCTATGTGCTGGAAGGATATATTTTTCAATTCCATTGCATTAGAAATGATTCAAAGATTACAAAAAGTCCAAATAAGACATAGTTATGTTAATGTATAAGGGAGTTAGGTAGATGCATTAGAGAGATAGATAGATAGAAAGAGAGTTGGAGAGGGGGAAGTGAGCGATAAACACGAACTATTATGAGACGGACTTAAGTGGTTCTGAAAAGACAAGGGAGACATTTTTATTGACTCTTTCATGTTATTATTTGTGTGCTAGAAGGATAATATTGTTTTCAATTCCATCGCATTAGAAATGATTTATAGATTACAAAAAGTCCAAATAAGACATAGTTATGTTAACCCGGTGAGACCCAGCGTCGCACGTGTTGCGTCGGCAGTGTTTGATCACCAACTCCCAGCGACGCATCACGTGCGTCCGACATATAAAAAACACTTACGTGGCTCGTAAGGTAGGAAATGGCGGGAGAATAGGAGGGGGAGGTACCGTAGTGTGTGTGGGAGCCGGGCCAGTAGGTGTGAGCGGGCCGAGACAGCCGCGCGGCTGGTGGTGGTGGGCTTAGTGGGGATAGTTTACACCCTTAGTTCACCGCCACTTTGAACCTTCATTACTCCGGTCGTATGGGAGCTAGAGGCTTGAGATTTATGTGAGACACTCCTTAGGATGTATGCCGTACAATGCCATACTCAGTTTTTACCCTAGTGCTCCCGGGCGGGTGGTCATGTGGGGGAGACGAACTATTGAAACCCCCCGCCCCCCAAATGACCGAAATGAGTTTTTTTTATTTTTGTCTTCATTTCTCACCATTCTCTTCCATTTTGGCTCAACAAATTTGTTTGAGGCTCCCCCCCCCCAACCCCCTACCAGGGGGGGGCCCCCCCCAAAAAAAAAAAAAAATGTCAGAGGTGATTTTTTTTTTTTTTTTTTCATTTCTCATCCTTGTCTTCCATTTTAGCAAACAAAAAAAAAGAAGTGAAAATGGCTTGGGACTGGGGTGAACAAAATATTATAACTAGCCGGGGCTCAACGGGTTAATGTATAAGGGAGATAGGTAGATGCATTAGAGAGATAGATAGATAGAGAGAGAGTGGCTAGGGGCGTGCGAGCGATAAAATACTAACATATATGAGACGGACTTATGTTTCTGAAAGACAAAGGAGACATTTATATTTACTCTCGTTTTCATTTTATTATTTGTGTGTTAGAAGGGTAGAAGGGTAATATTGTTTTCAATTCCATCGTAATAGAAATGATTCATAGATTAAAAAAAAAATCAAATAAGACATACAGTAGTATATTTATGTAAATATATAAGTGAAATGCTAGGTTTTTCCAGGTTAAATAGGAATGGGAATTATCCCCAGGCTACCTTTAGGATCAACCTTTCCTGGTACCTGGCGCGGGGTACGAACCTCTGAAGGGAATTTAACCCCCCTAAAAACCCACAGGTTTTGAGATGCCTTGGGTGGGGTTCGAACCCTGGTTAGTGACGCACCACCATCACCACCAGGCCCGCGCGCTAACCCACTGTACTACCACGGACGTACAAAAGTATAGCAACCTTAGTCCGATTTTTAAGAACCACGGTGATAGTCTCTCGAGATGAGTTTATTGGACTTACCATCTACGACTATTTTTGAACCACGGTGATAGTCTCTCGAGATGAGTTTATTGGACTTACCATCTACGACTATTTTTGAACCACGGTGATAGTCTCTCGAGATGAATTTATTGGACTTACCATCTACGACTATTTTACGCTATACCTGACGTCAACTCGGGTTAGTATTACTGTGGGTGTGGGACATTTTCGAGGGCATTACAGTAAGTATATAAGATATACCGGTATATAGTACTTATGATTACATTATCGTATTTCGACGATTTCGGCGGGAAATTGCCTGCCCGTGTCACCGCCCGACCCGCCAAATACCGGACAACTTTTAAATTAGCGGTCTTTTGCCCGATTTGTCCGGACTTTTGGAGACTTGTCCGCATCGGCTGTTGGGTCCGCACAAACCGAAGTCTTGTCAACTGGGGTCCGCCCATGCGAGGGTCGACTGTACGGCGAAGAAGAAAGACAGAAAGAATACCACCCAGTTGAAGTTGCCGGTACTCAATTACGGATGGAAAGACCAAAGTACCTATTTCGGTGTTTTACCCTATGTCTTTACCGCTGCAAATTAAATTATTTGTCCTTAGACTTTGTGGGTTAAATAAGGGTGGAAAGAAAAATGGCGGCCATCTTGGATCAGTGGAGAACTAGCGGCTAGCCTAATATTTTTTACTTATCCACCGTATTTTCAGTATTTTTCCATCTTTTAAATCAATGCTAACCCAGCAGGGGTCTGGGGGCAGCAGCCCCCAGATAAGATCAGGGTAATGACAAAATATGGTTTTTGGTGGGGCATTTTTTAATATGGCTATATAATGGGTAAAATGCATTTGCAGGAGGACAAATACCTTAAAACTCACTAATTAATGAAGGAACTGATGATAAAAAGGATTATAATACAAAAATCACATGTGAACTAAAATGCATATTGACCCAAAATTTTACAAACTGCATAATAAATCGTAGGCTTGTCCATATTTCTTTAACCCTCCAGCCCCGGCTATGTATTCCATATATATTCCCCGAAACCCGGGGGTTTTGGCCGAAAAACTTCTACGCTTAGGCTACCGCATCTTTGTTATTTTGCTTGCTTCCACATTCCCGCGCATCCCCAAGCGTAGATGTGTTTCGTACCTGTAAAATGGCGTTAAGTAGAGCTCTCTAAGTCGACTGGTTTAGTTGTGATGACGATTTCATTGGAGATAACTTTATGGCAAAAACAGCCACTTTACACTAATTTTCGATACTTAACAATAACATACAGGTACACACGAACAAGCGACGCTCTCCTTCTTGTGGTCGGAGATGCGCGGCGTCGGTCCAGCCGGCTGTTGTTTACATACGTCGGACGAACGCCTCACACACCAAGCTTACAGGCTTTAAGCTCATAGGTTTCTCAGAGCCCTACCGGGTAGCTCGGGGGGTGTTTGTTATGGGTGCCTCAGAGCCCTACCGGGTCTGGAGGGTTAACTGTCTTGATAGCGTAATGCATAGTGCACGGAATTTTGATGTGAGTATCCTAGGTTCGAGTCCACGGAGTGCCACATGTATTTGTTGATTTAATTAATTGAGTTTAGATGTGAAGTTGGTTGCTGTAAAATACATAAGGTAAGATCCTGTGTAGCGGGAGTAATTGTTTTTCGGATGCCTATTTACTAAGAAACATTGAACAATATCTTTAACCTAACCTAACCAAAACCTAACCTAACCTAACCTAGTATATTAGTGGATTATTTATGAATGTAAAATGTAAAAATATATTGTAACATTACCAAATTATTGAGATATACATACAGGTCCTCCCACTACACAGGATTATACCATACATAATCATTCCTAGCCCACGTATTTTTTTATTTTAATTTTAATTGTTGTTAGTACAGTATTATAGAACACAATTTTGCATGAATTGGGAGAGGCGTATATGATCATAAAGATTAGGGGGGGTCCCGGAAATTTTTAGAATTTTGGATGTCCAAGACGGCATTTCCTGCATTCTAAAAGCAATCGAATGGGAAAATATGAATAGGCCTAGGCCTATGAGAAGCTATATAATTGTGCCTGCTGCAATACAGCAGCTAACATTGTAACAAATTGATAATGCCTGGCCTATGCAAGTAACAACTAGGCTAAGCCGCTAATAAGTAACAAAAGGCCCCACCCGGCACCCAGGCCAGGCCCAGTCGGGACGAAACAGGTAGAACCATAGACTAGGTAGGACTAGGCTAGGTACTGGTATCCAAAATTCAAGGGTATATAAACAAAAATAATAATATTTAGGCCTATGTATATTATTCCCCAGAAAGGCATATCAAATGCAAATTCTAAGCGTACGGTAGGTTAGCCTAGGGGATGGATGTAGATTCCGGGCGTACGGTCGTCATGTTTACATAGGGTGATCGCCGTATGCAACATTGCGGCGAAGAGAGAGAGTTTGAAGAGAGTTGGTGAGTGAGTGGGAATTAATGATACGAAAGCTACTTTTTCTAGAAGTGCGGTGTGAGAGGTTCTCCCCACACATGTGAACAATACATTAACACCTCGATTTTCCGGCATTCAGGCATCCGGTAGCTTCAAACAACCAGAGGTTTTAGGAAATTATTAAAATTAAAATTAAAAAAAAACACGTAATTTTTCGTCTTTTCATAACAAATAATAAATGCATATGTTAGGAAAAAACTACTTAAAAAACACCAATAAGAAATATATATATATATATATATATATATATATATATATCAAATAGTTTGTGGTTCTATGCGGATAACGGCAACGTCAGTAGAAAAACCGGATGACCAAAACAAGTGAGATGATGTAGAAACATACAAGGTCATGGAGCATACACAAGATAAGAGAGGACATCAATATCTTAACCTAGTGAATCCGTAAACATAAGTGCAGGTATGGTTATAGTGCAGGAAGAACCCCCCCCCCCCGTCTGTACAAAGCAGTAGTACCCGACTGTACCGGAGGTACCGAGAGTACCTGAGCATATCCAGCACGGAGCAGCAGGACCCCCTGAAAAAAACAGTAGCAGAAGGGGGTGCATACATAAAAATCAATATGTAGGAGACTTAAGACGAGAAATAATAAAACATCTTAGCCTAGGTAAAGTCCTTAACCTTAAGCGCACATACGGGAATATGAATAACATGTCCCCCCCCCCCCCCCACCCCAATAAAGGAATGACCGGAAAGGAAAAGGGACAAAAAACAGAGGGAATAGTGCAGGTAGATCCTAACTAACCCGCTGGCCCAACGCAACACAAGGACGCCCCGGCCTGTCCGTGGACATGGACAGATAGGAGGAGACAAACGTGTTGTAGGAAGACCACAGCCCTGTGTCGGCAATATCCGTAAGTGAATGATTATGAAGAAATCGTATCATCGCAGCGTACGATCGAATGTCATAGGCAGTGCCCTGAACTTGAGGGTTGCTGGCCCGAATAATCCGACACAGGCGAATTCCTACCGCACGTTTACCAAGCCTCCTACCAGTACGAGGCGCCACCCACAATGCCAACCCCAACATCGGCCTGACTGTCTCCACATAAGAATGGAGAGCGTGAACGGGGCATAACAGATTATGATCCCCACCCCGTTTCAAAGCCGGGACAGTAAATGGTTTAAAAACGTGAGTCTCTCGCTCATTCTTAGCAATAAAATGAACCAACGTGGCCAAGGTGACCGACCCAAGGAGGGGAGAAAACCTCATGCAATTCTGGGCCCGAGACATGGCGGCCATCTCCGAGACTCTCTCACCCATTGCTAAAGCTAGAAGGAACAGGGTTTTGTCAAGTAGGTGTTCAGGTGACGGGTTCGTAGTGTAAGGGGCAGACGAGAGCAGTTTGAGAGCCTCCGCCAGAGACCATTGAGGAGGAATCTGGCGCGGGGGTGGTCTAAGCCTAAAGCAGGCACACATGAAGAAATCCAATTCTTTTTGAGGAACGACCAACCCCGTTAACTTCTCAAACGGCTCCCGGATGGCAGACAGGTGGTTCCTAAGGGTGTTGAACATGTTGTGACGTGTCTCAAATAAATAATTGAGGTAGTGAAAAACCAACGCCACCGATGGCAGTGTCTGTGACGTGTCGTGTATCCAAGAAGTAAAACTGTGCCAGTGAGATTCGTACGTCTTCCATGTGGATTGTGTCCAGTGTAGAGTAAATTTGTCAGTTAATGATCTTCCAAACGTCGGCAGCCACCCAGCCTCACAAACATCCACGATGCGAATGCCAACGAGGTCCCTAGGTCTCCAATCGACCCCAAGTGGAAGTCTGAGACCGACAGGGGACGGGACTCGGGTACCATCGCTTCAGCTGAGCGTACCAGGCTTGGGCCGGCCAGATGGGTGCGATCAACCAAACTTTGCCCTGGTACTCTCTCAGCCTGTGGAGGACCTTGCACATCAAAAGTGCGTCGGGTGGAGGAAACACATATAGAGACTGCCACCTGCTCCAGTCCTCGCTGAAAGCGTCCGGTCCCCCCGCTGGAGTTCGAATCCAGCGGGTCAGGAACACAGGCAACTTGTTCGTCTCGGCCGAGGCGAACAAGTCTACCTGCGGAACACCCCAGGAGGCCGCGAGGTCGTCGAATACGGTTTGTTTGAAAGACCATTCTACCTGGGTGCTCTGTCCCCTCGACAGAGCATCCGCCCATAGGTTGGCCGTCCCGGGCAGGTAGGTCGCATGCAGTGTGATGTTGTAGAGGTCTGCCTGGAAAAACAGTTTCTCCGCCAGGTCCTGTTTCTGTATGCAATGAACTGCAGTCATGTTGTCCATCCTGAAGGCCATCGACCTGCCGGCGAGGGCCTGCCCACGATTCCTCAGGAAGAACAACGGAACTAATAATAATAATAATCTTCTGGTTACTTATATAGCGCCCGTCTCTCCTCCTTCGAGGATTCGCAAGCGCTTGGCTTTCTTTAGTCTACCAGAGACCATTACCCATCCCCCTTGCTCATGGGGAGATGGTAACCGCCGGCTGTATCCCAGAAAAACTTTTCAATCTGAGCGGGGATTGAACGCGAGACCTTCAAGGTGGGAATCAGGCACGCTATCAACTGAGCCAGCCGGACGACTAACAGTTCTAAGACGTTTATGTGAAGATGAGTGAGGCCTGACCACCTGCCTTGACCTTGGTGTCCCGTGTTTGACTGGTAACCCCAACCTACCTCGCTCGACGCATCTGTGTCGATCCAGATGGTCGGCGGTGGCGAAGTCCAGGACACAGCCCTCGCGAGCGTGCCCCGAACCACCCAGTGTGTCAATTGTAAGTGGATCGAGCGCGGAATAGGTCGCAGCCGATGTGGAGGCAGTAGCGGAAAAGCCCTGTTGCCTAGTTGAATCAGGCGTTTGAGTCTGAGCCTCCCTAAGGGAACGGTCAGAGACGCCCAATTGAGTGACCCGATCAGCGAGTCCCAGAGTTTCCTGGTAATCGAGACCGAGTGCAATGCGGCAAAATTCCTTCGAATTTTCGACGCATTCACCCGGCTCTGTCTGACAGTCGCGCTCGCCATGTCCCAGTCGAGGCCCACCCACGTCACTTCTTGCGACGGCGTGAGGCATGACTTGGGAACGTTTACCTTGAAGCCTAACCGTGTGATGTGTTGGATGACAAGGAGAGTGGCGTGTACACAACGGGTGGGAGAGTGCGGTGATGAGCCAATCGTCCAAGTAAAACAGGGTCTGAATCCCTTGACTGAGCAGGGGAGTCAGAGCCTGTTTGACGAGTTTCGTAAAGACTCTCGGTGCGATGTTGAGACCGAAGGGCAGCCTGTCGAACGTGAACACCCTTTCGTGCAGCTGGAGCGCCAGATAACCCTGGAACCGAGGAGCTATCGGAACATGCCAGTAAGCGTCCTTGAGATCCAGGGAAACCACCCAGCAACCGGGACGGAGCGCCAACCGCACCTGATTGATGGTAAGCATCCGAAAGTGGTCGTTCACGATGTGCAGATTGAGGCACGACAGGTCGACCACCGGTCTCATCGGATCGCAGTCCTTCTTGGGGACTAGAAAAACATGAGAGAGGAAGACTCGCTGGCGAGGCGAGACATCCCGAATTATCCCATCCTTGTGCATGGCCAGAATAACATTGGCCACGTCCGGAGACACAGACCGATGTTTGGGAGGCATTCTGAGTGGAGGCCTTGACTGCCACCTCTAGGACAGATCCCGCTTTACTACCCGACGCGCCCACGATCGGCGAGGCCATTGCCGATAGTAGGGGCAAAAAAAAATGGTAGGGGCGCCTTGAGTGATGGCGACCACCGTTTCGGCGAGGCAGTCGGGAGAAGGGAGAGAGGATAGTCCTGGAGGCACTAGGCGTTTTTTGCCGCGGAGTTGTCCCCGGGCTTGCCGCGCCTTGACTGACCGCCTCGGTTAGTCCCTCCCCTATAGTGACTGCCCCTCTGAAACTGGCGCTGACCATCCTGCGTCGGCCGCCTATCCTCCTGCCTCTGGTCGACTCGCCGAGAGAAGGCCTCAATAGCGAGGTGCTGAGAAGGGTGAGGTGGTGAGCGACGGTCATACAGACGGCGCGTTGAAGACTTCACCACCTGACGCTTCCCAGCAGAGGATCCTCGCCAAGTCTGGCGTCCTCTTGACGAGCCGGCCTTCCCACCCCTACTAAGGGAGGAAGCGACTGAGGAGCACCGCGACACCCCAGGTGGACGGGGTGCGAAGCGCACCGCAGCAGCAAAGAGGTATGCTTCCTGCCACGCCGCGTCAGAGAAGAGCCCCTCTGTAGCGAGCTCCGACAGCAGCAGCTTAGTTCGTACCTCAGTCGGCGCCTTCTTACAGAAGGCCACCCTCAGAGACTGCCAACAACGCGCAGCCTCATGGATGGCACAACGAAGGTCCCCGACCGAGTTAAGGGCGAGCTGCAGGTGTAACCGCCGCAAGTGCTCTTCCCCCTTCCTGATCTCACCAACTGGTTGCGCCTCTATCAGACGCAGGTGAAGCAGAGCCAGCTGTAGCTGCAGCAGGAAGGTGGAGAGCAGGCGAGCAGTGCGCTGTCGGAGCTTGTGATCACGCTCCAGGGCACTCTTATCTGGCGGCGTGAAACAGAGCTGAGGCATTTCAACAAATGCCAACTTAGGCGCATTGAGCCATGCCCAGTACTTAGGGTCTACCCCGGACGAAGACGTGACTAGGCTCGACACAAACGATGAGTCGTGCTGTGGAAGCGGGGAAGAACCCTCCGAAGCCCGAAGTCCAAGTCTTCAGCCAGCCACAAATCCCAGGGACCTCCATCGAGATGAGGAAGCTGAACCATGAGGTTACCCTCTACGTCCCGAGCATTCCCCACCAAGGGAAGGCCCGCAATGGCTAACAGAGCGGGCGCATCGACATTGATGTCGTGTCGAGCAAAGTCCGACCATAACTTATGGGACCCAGAGGGCGACACTTGAGGACGGTACGTAAAAATCTGTAGATCCGTCCTCCCAGGGTGAGCCCTGATGTCGACCTCAGGGACTAGACCGTCCGGAGTCAAAGCCCGAAAATGACCCTTGACGTTAACCTGCACCTGCCAGCTCTCCAAAACAGGGCGCTCCCCCGGTGCCTGGGTAGAAGCCCTTTCCGGGTGTGAAGCTGTCAAGTTTTGCCACGACGACGGCTCTCCATAAAGAGAAGGAAAGCGACGTTTCGGAATCTTGTATTTTCCCAAGGACGGAACGGTGACAGGCTGCCCAACAATCCCGAACCCACTCCCTGGTAGCATGGCAAAAGAAGGAGATGCAGCCGGGGTGGGAACGGGATGGGCGACAACAGGAGCAACAGGCACAGAGAGAGCAGGACGAGTTGGCAGGTGGTCCACAAATGGCGGAAGAGGATTCACAAGAGGAATGGGAGTAGGACGCTCCAAGCCTCCCACCATCAGTGCAAGCATCTAGTGTAGGGAGGCAAACCGTGCAGCGTTAGCCTCCTCAGCCCTAACCTGGGCCTCCTGGATGGCCCGAATAGGAAGGACCCATCCAGGGTCTTCGGTCGGTGATGAGGAAGATGAAGAGATGGTCCGGCGACGTTTCCTAATGCTGGGCGACCGACGAGGCGACGGAGTATAGTAGAATGACTCCCGTGGCGAGTCTTCAACCACTTCGTCATCGTACTCTTCATCGCTCCCGCCACTCAGTTCCACGAGGTCACAGGCAGCCCCCTCCTGACCAGACCCTAAAACCGCCACACTGGCGCCTTGCACTGCCAGAGGTACGGGTCCACTTTTCCGAGCAGGAGAAGGCTGGCCACACAGAATGTCAGACTCGACAAAGCCAGGAGAATCCGGTAGACCATCGCGGACAAGAAGAGGGGAGGCCGAAGCAAACAGAGCCCCCGCCTTCTTAGGTGGTGGAGTAGGCGGTAACGGAGGTAGCAGAGCCAAAGGCAACGATGGCGGAGGAGCCGACGGTAGATGTCCGGCGGCCTGTGATGCCTCAATCTCCTTTATCAGCGCATGGGTGGTACGACGACCAGGTGAGAAGGCCGAAACACCAGCAGGAACACGGACCGGGGGAAGCATCGTCATCTTAGGGCGAAAAGTCGTCGAGCCCAGAGACGTGTGGTCGGAAGCTGCAGGGCGGCGGGACGTTGAAGACTTCCGGCGACGTGGAGAAGCTGAGTGGTGCCGCTTCGACCCCGCTGTGTCCGCCGATAACGGAGCCATACCAGACTGAGGGACCTGCGTAGCGGTGACCACTGGGCGCGGAGACTCCAGAGGAAGGTTCAGCAAGGCGCGAACCCCTTCGTCCATGAAGCGGGGGACCCGGTGTAAATGGTCCTTAACATACCGAGCCACGCCCGACCATGCAGCGGTGAGGTTGACCCGTGCCGTCTCGGCATCCGGTGAAGTAGGGCGAGACTCAATCGTCATAACGTTGACGAGACACGGGCTACACCTTCTGGGGGTGAAGCCATCACGGCAGTAGCACGCAGCATGGGTGGGGCACTCAGTATGCCCAGCTCCCATAGCCGGACGGGCACACCCATGGCGCGCGCAGTCAGGGAGCGACATCCGCACTGTAAGCGAAGGGAGAAATGAAAGATGTCCCAGACGAAGCACAGAGAAAGAATATGCATAATTATAAGGAAGGTATGACAGTATGCACAAAAAACACAAAAGATTCCATGCATTATGATAGGTACATAAAAGTAATAACCCCCCCCCCCCCCACCATGTGGAGAAGGACGGAGACGGACCCCCCCATGTGGGAGGGCCAAGCATATATCATAAGCAGCAACAGTCCGAAGAACCCAAAAAACCCAGGTCAGAAAAGACCAAGGTGCAGGTTCAAACACCCTGAAATAAAGCATGACAGCCATATAAGAACCAAAAAGGGTACCTGAGGGTGAAGGGACCGAAGAGGAGATGGCAGGCCAAGGGACCCAGCAGTGCAGAGCCGAGAGGGCCGAGAGGGCAAGTCCGCTCTAGAGCGGAGCAGACAGACCCGCTCCAGAGCGGACTACACCCTCCCGCTCCAGAGCGGGGCATGCATGCATGACAATGGCAGTCTAGACAAAGGAGAAAGGCATGCACACAGCGAACAAGAGCCAGGGCATCAGAAGGCAAGGCCTAGGACCGAAGCGGAACAATCGTAGAGTAGAACCAGGTGAAAACAGGAGGGCTAGGGCAGTAGGAGGGAAGGTCTAGGACCGACCAGGAGCGGGACTGGCGTCCGCTCCAGAGCGGAACAGGTGGAGGAGAGACCCAGTGTAGAAGCCAAAGTGAAGAAGGAGCCCAAGGGGGCCCTGTCCAGAGCGGAATAGACAGCGCTGCAGAGCGGAGATGCTTGCACCAGAGCGGAGATGTCCGCTCCAGAGCGGATTTGTCCGCCCTCGAGCGGAAAGGGAGATGGAGGTAAATACCAACCAAAAGGCTCAACCCAAGTGCACAGCAGGACAGCTGGCAGGGGAGCTTGCATGAGCAAAAATAAAACAGTGCGATGCAGAGGACCGACCTAGAGACCGATAGTACCATCCTAGGGCGGAGCGGGTCCAGTGTGACCCGACCACAGCAGCCAAAAAAGAGAACATGTCGGAAGCATAGGACCGACCTGGAGCGGGATTTGTCCACGCTGCAGGGCGGAGCGGGCGCGGAGCCCTTCCCAGAGACCCGCGTCACCAAAAAGGGTGGAAGGGACGACAGTTCAAGGCATCGTAGCGCTCAAAAGAGGTGAAGACCGTGCCGCGGGGACCTCAATGTATGAGGGAGTTCAAGTAAGGGGAAGACTGTGTCTCATGAACTCAAGGCCTAGGGGAGCGCCAACAAAATAAGGGAGAGACAGCGCGGGATTGTGCGTCAGACGAAAAAAGGGAGCCCCACAGAAGGTTTAGTAAAACCAAAGCGTCATACCCCTGCGAGCCTAAGGTGGTTTAGTAAAACCATAGATCGGCAAGCAAGAGCGACGAGGCAACATTGACGGTCTACCAAAAGTCCCTTCTCCCCCTTCTAAAAAGTTAGGCTAGGAACATGAGGCCTAGCCCTGGCGCCCCCCTCCAACTAAAAGTTAGGCTATTAACAGGGGGCCTAGCCTTGGTTGAGTGGCAGATAAAAACAAAAAACACAGGGCACACTCCAATGCGAAACATTCATGTGAAGGTAAGCAAAACATAAGGCCAAAATAACCTGTCAAGGCAAGGGGGGCTATGCCCCCTTCATCACAAACGAAAGTGCACAAGTTAGCCTAACTTTTCGCAAAAACCACGCAATGAAAGCAGAAAATAAGCACAAAGCGTAATAGAACCTACCAGGTATACAAAACTAAGCCACCGCAAGTGAAAATGATGAGAAAAACAGGTAAAGGCCTAAATAATAACACTCGCCGAAGGGCGACGCATGCGCAGAAGCGTGACCAACCAGTTTCGACGCCATACTCAAAGTAACACACCTAAGAGCCCATTTGAAGCGTGCCTACATCACAGATCATCTGTCTAATAACCTTAGGTACTATAAATAAGGCCCACAACTCACCCAAAGGGTAGGCGACAGGAGTAGAAGCACAAAAATCGGGCGCATAGAAAACAGCGTGTGTTTAGGCTTGAGTAGAGCAAAAAGGAATGCCCAATGAACCCTGTCGGGTAGTGGGGTGGATCCGTCAAGACGGCTGAAGGAGCCAGATAGGATGGCCTAAAATCCTGTAATTTTCTCTTCTTTCTCATCAATATTTTCTTATTTGCCTTTTCAAAATAGTGGCCTCCAAAGTATGTACAACGTACCTAGTAGAGAGAGTAAGGTGCTACTCTAGATTTTATCGCGCTAGTGATTTCGATAATTGCCCGCTCTAGAGCGGAGCAGAATTATACGATAAGTATATAGCTCTACGTTGGAACGTAGAGGCTACTACTAAATCAACAGCTTGACGCATTTTCCAACTTCTACTGTACTTATAAATTGGCGAGTTGAGACCATTACTATTAAAATGGTATAGTAATGTGCGTTTGTTTATTATATGAAGGCTGATAATACAGATAGCCATTAGGGGGTATTTTCTTGGGGTTTATGGGCATTTATAGGAGTAGTTTTCAATACACCGGACTTTTCAATTGACCGGAGGTTTCAAATTCCCCTGAGTGCCGGTAAATGGAGGTGCTACTGTACTCAATACAAGGACGCACTGTGCCCCTGTGTACAGAGCAAGAGGCTGTGCAAGGGTGGAGAACCCCTTTAGGAAGTTGAGCACACCCAGCTTCTGGGAGGCTGCCTTAGCAAGACTGGTAATATGGCCCTTCCAAGTGAGAGCAGAAAAAAAAAGAGACACCAAGAATATTGAGAGCAGATGAAGGATTGCTTTTTGTATTGTTGAAGAATAAGGGATAGTCCTCTGAGTGTTCCAGACGGGTAGATAGAAGGAGAAATTGGGTTTTCTCTGCCCCAATTGGAAATAGTAGTTAGATCAGAAAATAAGTGTTCTTTGGCTTTATTATGTTTGTCTTGGAGGGATTGCTGGCTGGGGCATTCTGGAAAACTAATTGAGTAGTGTAAGGTAGAGTCGTCTGCGTATGAATGGATGGGACTGGAGGTACAGTTGAAAAGATCATTTATGAAAATTAGAAAGAGAATAGGAGATAGGTCAGAGTCCTGAGGAACAACGGAGTTGATGGGATGAGGAAGTGAGCGATGGCCGTCCACAACCGCAGCTATGGAACGGCCGGGAAGGAAATTAGAGACAAAGGCACAGATCTATCTATGTATCTATTGCCTGATGCCGTGATCCCCGAAGGGGTGGCCACGAACGAACCGCCCCTATGCACCTCTGTCCCCAGTCAGTCGACGCCCCTCCCCCCAACCAGCACCGCCTTCGTTCATGTAGTTCCTCACTCCATCCTTCCACCTCATATTCGGTCTACCTCTCCCCCTCTGTCCCTCCACCTCGCTCTCGTACACCCTCTTAGTCATTCTCTCGCTTTCCATACGTTCCATATGGCCAAACCATCTCAAGTTGTTCCTTTTCACACTTTCCAGCACATCTACCTCCACACCACACCTCCTTCTTACTTCCTCATTAGTCTGTCTATCCCTCCATGTAACTCCGCACGCACTCCTCAAGTAATTCATTTCCACTGCTCTCACTCTTGGTCTGAGTCTCAACCAACGTCCATGCTTCGCTTCCGTAAGTCAGTGTCGGGATTACCACACTGTCATGCAAGGACTTCTTCACTTCCATACTGACCACCCTATTTCTTGTTACTGCTTTTAGCGTTCCTACAACCCTCTTCCCCTGTTGTACCCTCTCCCGCACCTCTTCATCCATAGTCCCATCTTTACTCAACACACTGCCCAGATACTTAAAAGAGTTGACGATCTCCATAGCCTGACCGTTCAGCTTCACCTCACACTCTGTGACTTCACCCCTTTCGAAGACCATAACCTTGCTCTTCCCCGTATTTACCTTCAAAGGCACAGATGGAAGGATACAAACCGAAGGAGTGTAGTTTAGAAATTAAAGATTTGTGCCAGACTCTATCGAAAGCCTTCGATATGTCTAGTGCAATAGAAAAAGTCTTACCGAAGTCCCGAAAGGAGGATGACCAAGAGTTAGTAAAATATGAGAGAAGATCACTAGTAGAGCGACCCTTAAGTGCGTTTCATACATTTACTATTATGCGTTTTCATACTCAACCTTGAATGTTTACACAGATCAGCTGGACCAACAGTGACCATGTCATGTAAGGGTTCTCTTGTTATTTTGCTCTGTTTAGGTTAAGATTTATGAGGAGCACTAATATTCCCGGGTAGTATTATAACCCAATACAAATATAAACACAAGCACGGCCGGGTACTCTGACAAACTTTCAAGACTATGACAGACCCGGGTACCAGTATTCCCGGGTGATACTATAAAGGGTATAGCAGGTTACTCTGGAGGCTGCTAAAACGATAACAGTCTCGGTGACCAATATTCCCGGGTAGCATCATATGACAAAAAACAAATATAATGACAGCCCCGGGTACAATTAGGCTATTGCCGGTCACTCTGGACGATGACAGACCTGGGCACAAGTAGGCTATTGCCGACTATACTGGACGATGACAGACCCGGGTACCAAAATCCCAGGGTGGTATCATGATGCCAAAACATCCCGGATATAAGTAGACCATTGCCGGTCACTCTAGACGATGTCAGATCCGGGTAACAATATTCCCGGGCGGTATCATAATACCAAAACAAATATAAAGACAGCCCTGGGTACAAATAAACTATTGGCGGTTACCCTGGCGGCTGTTAAAACAATGACAGACACGGGTACCAATGCTCCCGGGTAGTAGTATAATACCATAACAAGACCCGGGCACCAGTAAGCCAGTTTACCGGGTACTCTGACGACGGTTAAGACGATGGCTTATTCTACAATATTTTCTTTTGAAAGCCCCGGGTACTCTAGACCTTGTCTAAACAATTATACAGTCAGGCCCGGGTAACAATAATTGACGGGTGATATTACAATGCCGGGTACCATGACATAGTTCATAGTTTCACAATGACAAGCCCCGGTACCGAAAAAATTGAGACCACCATATGGGTGCTGGGTTACTCAAAGCCGTGTCATTCTATGACAAGAACAAGTCCGGGTACCAGTAAGAGAAACAGATATTATTTTACCGGATACCCTAAGCTTTGTCATACTTTAATAAAGACAAACCAGGGTTCCAATAATGGAGTCAAATGGAAATGATTGCCGGGTACTCTAGGCTTGGTCACATTATAAGAAGGATGTCATACCATATTAGAGACAGGCCCGGGTACCAGTAATTAACATAACTCGGATTTACGATAGAAACGAGAGCTTAAATAAGTACTTCTATCTAATTAGTTGATTTAAACTGCTTATCAGAATTCATTTATCCCCAGAGCTCTTTGGAATTCACTTCTCTCGAATTGCTTTCCACAAACTTACAATCTACAAATGTTTAAATCCAGTTGTTACAAACATTTTATGAATGGAGGATGCCTTTAGGCACATGGACCTTTTGTTTTATCTGTGTTTTTCCTTCCTCCGTTCATTGTCTCTTTAAAAAAAAAACAATACAAGGCTAGATCCTAATTCTGGCCAAGTTAAGTAGGCCTAATAAGTACTATTTCCATCTCACTATGCAACATTGACTCCTTGGTATGATTCTTAGGCTCAGGTAATGCACTGCGTTACCAGAGAAGAATCTGGACATCAATCAGAACGTTCCCTCCCGGCCAAGTGTTAACCACAGCAGGAGATGAACAGTATTCCAGATTTCAAGGCCATAGTAGACCTAACCATCTCACCTGTTGCTCCCTTCACTCGGCTAAAAAAACGTAATCTTCAAGGTGAGTTCACTGGGCAAAAAACTCTAGAAGTCTCCGGTTCACCTACTAAGTGTATTCTCACTAATTACATAATTTTAATTAATTTCCAGGGAACAAGTAAAAGTTTTCTTTCTCTTTCTAAAAGGCTATACCTGACTAAAAAATTACCGAATAATTATATCCAGTGATACCGGGTAATAATTATATCCAGTGATACCGGGTAATAATTATATCCAGTGATACCGGGTAATAATTATTCCAGTGATACGGGTAATAATTATATCCAGTGATACCGGGTAATAATTATATCCAGTGATACCGGGTAATAATTATATCCAGTGATACCGGGTAATAATTATATCCAGTGATACCGGGTAATAATTTTATCCAGTGATACCGGGTAATAATTATATCCAGTGATACCGGGTAATAATTATATCCAGTGATACCGGGTAATAATTATATCCAGTGATACCGGGTAATAATTATATCAGTGATACCGGGTAATAATTATATCCAGTGATACCGGGTAATAATTTTATCCAGTGATACCGGGTAATAATTATATCCAGTGATACCGGGTAATAATTATATCCAGTGATACCGGGTAATAATTATATCCAGTGATACCGGGTAATAATTATATCCAGTGATACCGGGTAATAATTTTATCCAGTGATACCGGTAATAATTATATCCAGTGATACCGGGTAATAATTATCCAGTGATACCGGGTAATAATTATATCCAGTGATACCGGGTAATAATTATATCCAGTGATACCGGGTAATAATTATATCCAGTGATACCGGGTAATAATTATATCCAGTGATACCGGGTAATAATTATATCCAGTGATACCGGGTAATAATTTACTAGGCTATTTCTTACATAAAAGGCAACTGCAGTTTACTTAAAATAAACGATACATGACTAGATCCTATTTTGCCAAATCTAAGTAGACCTAATAATTTCGGTATTATTTCCACCATGCAACATTGACTCCTTGGTATTATTCACAGGCTCAGGCGAGCTGCTGCATTACCGGAGAAGAATCTCTTCAACAATTAGAACGATCTCTTCCGGCCAAGTGATAACCACTGGAGGAGCCTAACACCTTATATTTTAAGGTGAGTGTATTTTTACAAAACACTAAAAATTTCCGGTTCACCGGCTAAGTGACTAAGTCACTAATCACATTTTTGTTAATAACCATGACCCAAAAAACATTTATACCCTCGGTCACATGCAAACAAGTGTTATTATCTGTGTTGGGTTCGGTAAAGTCTGACATTTTCAAATAAAGTCTATGTGGTAAGTAATATCCTCATAATATGTATTTTTATATATTTTAAATAGATATTTATTGGATGTAGGCTTATTTAAGGGGAGAAATGGGTACTTGGACGAATCTGGGGGTCGAAAAGGTGGGACCTGGGAACCAACTTATTTTTCCCGATAAGTTATTAAGTTCCATTATTGCGGTTCTCGTTATAGCGGCACTAATTAGCGCCAATTAGTCGCGATAACAGAGGGTTGAGTGTACTTTAAACAAAATCTCCAGGTATTATGGAGGTAAAGTATGTAAGCTTTTTAGAAATATCCTTTTCTAGAACCCCTAGCTCCTCCCCATCTTCTGACAAGAAAATGTCTGGATCTAGCAGGAAAAGACATAGGTCGGCCAGCTCAAAGTCTTCCAGTAAATAAACAGAAGAAAGTGAGCAAATCTCAAACTAAAAGGCGACCTGCTAAGTACCAAACTTCCCCGACTCGACTCGCAGTCATGATTTCAAAATCCTGCATTCTACACCACATACCCCCAGACTTTTGACATTGTCTAATGTGGTCAGTCACCCTGCTAACCCTATTACATCAAAAAATATAAATTACTTGTCTCATCTACTTCCTTGACTGATCCAAGTTCTGAGGGTATCAGTTCCCCTCCACTTTCCCTAGTACAGTTAGCTGATACTATTGAACAGCAATCTGAATAAACCCACTTGCTTGCTCCACCCACATTAATTCACCCTAAACTCCTTCAGGTGAATATTGCAGCTGAAGTACATAAACCCATACACTAATCACCTATTCAGCCTTCTACGGACTTACCTGTTCATTTAGATCCTTCTCTGGCAGCTCCAGACTTTTTGGTTACAGTACGGTTGGGGCAATACGGAAAAAAGTACTTCCTAAGGATACCCCAGAACCTTTGGTCATAAGCAATGCTATGGTAGGGTGGTATGATTTGGAAACCAGTAACCATACTGAGGAGGGTTGGAGTGAGAATGAGTACCATGGTTCTCCATTAGAACAAAGTGAAGAAGAGTTTCCTGATATTACTCAGAGCCCGCCTGGTGACTTGGTTGGTGAACTTCAGGTATTTTCTTAAATCTATGCATGAGTTGACAGACCAAATCGAACAGAAATTTATGTCTTTAGATAAGGCTATCAGAGATCTCCAAAGTAGGTCTCTTGCTCCACCCATGTTACAACATGCCTTACCAGACACAGTTCCACTGTCTCATTTACCTGTCCAGCCTAAACAACCTGCTCATGAAATGTTCAAGAAGCCTCACCCTCTACTAATTGGTGAATCTCGATACTGGAAACAATTACCAGGGTAGCACCTACTAATGCTGACACAGGTCATTCAGATTTGGTGCCAATACCAAATGAGTGGATTATTAAAATGGACGAGCTTAGGCATCTACTTACAAAGATGCATAAGACCGATTGCTGGACGTAATCATAAAACCCTTCCCATCTCTGTTGGATGCTAAGTTCTTTACTTACACACAGACACCCACAGTGCCTTTGGGTAAGTGCTTCAAACCATGGTCTGATGTGAATAAGGCGGATGGACATAACGCCATTAAATCTCTCTAATCTCTCAAAGTCCGTAGGTGGCTCCACAAAAAATGTTTGAGAACAAAACTCCTATTTTCGGAGGTGCCCAGTCTAAGTTATGGTCCATGGGCTTAATGGGTGACTGAGGCAGATAAATTGGCCTTGTCTTGGGGTGATGCCGCCCCCCCCCCCCCCTCCCCCGCCCCCATAAACTGCCATTGGAGGATCACCAATTTGCCACTATGTATGTATACAACTCCGACTCGTTTCCCCAGGAGTTCTGGGAATATCTCCGAGCTCCAAAAATAGTTTGTAAACCAGCTAGTGACCCCATGATTACTACCCCTGCACTAATTAACAAAGACTTTAGACTGCGTCAAAAGAGCCCATAGGTCGCTGTCAAATTTTATCACACAGCAACAATGTGCACAAGTCATGAGGCAAGTAGCAGATTCTATCCCTGAACAAGACTCCAGGTCTGCACTTCATTTTATCAGAAGAACTTCACATGTTAATTCTCTGATGACCACTAGGGATGTCAATATTGCTATTTTTGAGGCAGCTAGAGCTAGACAGGATTCGCGCATCCAATTGCCCAAGAATATGCCCAAAGATATTGCTACTCGAGTTCTCCTTTCACCTCTGTTCACAGGTAGATTGATTCCCAAAAACGACCTGGAATGAGGCTCATGCTCTGTTGCTAAGACCTGAGATGGCTGCGTTTTAGGCAGTCTCTGCAAACAAGCTGACCCACCCTAGACAGTTCCACTCTCGTTCTCAATCACAGAGTGAAAAAGTTGGAGTCCAATTCCCCTCTCCTAAGCTTACTCCACAAACATCTCAGGCTCATAGGGGTAACTCATCAAACAGAGGACACTACCAGTCCAGAGGCCGGGGTGCACCAACATGCCCCCAAACACCAGAGACCACTTGGTCACCATTAACCCTCCATCCCTCACCAACCTGCCCAAAATACAAGAGACTAAATTTTCTGGAGGCCATCAACAGAGAACTGGTCCTACATCAGACAGGCCAGTTCAGGAAAAATTTCCTTCATTGGCCTCAGAGATCTTGGGCGCAAGAGGGTAGTAAAGAAGGTCCTTACATGGCTCGGGTTGGTAAAACCCCTCCCCAGAGCTCAGTCCAACAATGTTCAACTATCTCTAGCGTTAGAAACAGTAATAAACCAAATGTTGACAGACAATGTTGTGTCTTATGTACCAGAAGGCATACCAGTTTTTCTATTCCGCATGTTTCTCGTCCCCCAAAAAAGGACAGGCTACAACTAAGGCATGCGATAGACATGTCCCTCCTCAACAAATCAATTCACAATATGAGGTTCAGGATGTTAACTATTTCCCAAGCTTCTCCCTCTACTCAAGGACGGTGTGAAAATACTATTTTTACCTAAAAATTGGATGATTCCGTGGTTTTCTCCATTCCATTGCCAAGCACAAACCTTGAGAGTCATGCAAGTGTGGCAAAGTTGAGTTTTCTGAGTAAATTTAGAGAAATCAAATCTCACTCCTACATCGTTGTAGGTAAAACCTCAGGCAAAGGGAATCAGTGACACACTGGTCAGATAATAATCCATGCAACAGATCTACCAGGGGTCTCCAATCTGTGGGCGGATGCTCTGTCCAAAGGAAAGATTACCTCAGCGGAATGGGCTCTCAAACAAAAGACATTCAACCACTTAAGTCTGCCATTTTTACCTCAGACCGATCTGTTTTTGCATCTCGTAATTCAACGAAGCTCCAGTCTTACATATCTCGGAATCACATTACACGAGAAGGGGGCCCAGATTCACAGTGAATTGGAACAGGTGGACATAGATTTATGATGTGAGAATCATTCATCACCTCAGGTCGTTTCCAGGACCAAGTGGTCCTGGTTGCGCCAATGTGGCCTACTCAGGTGTGGCACACTCAACTTACTCAGTGGTATAACAATCCTCTGCAACTCCCCCTGTCCTATTTCCACTTGAAAGAAATTGGAAACCTGCAGACCTCGCTCAATTTTGCTATGTGGACATTCTCAAATCCAAGTGGCTACCGTCCTACGACAAGGAAGTCACGGATACGCTCACAAGTCAATACACAGCGTCCACTTTAAGACAGTATAGTTCACACTGGGAACATTTTACAACTTAGAGCGTAGAGTCAGACCAGCAGTCTCCATCGGTTGTTTTGTTGTTGAAGCACCTAAATTACTTAATTGACTTTAAAAACTAACAGTGAACACGCTTATAAACCACGTATCGGCATAAAGATACCCTTCTTTACGCTTACTGGTTTATCTTTACACCAGAAAGACGAACAGGGTTTTATGAAGGCTTGTTTTAAGCTCAGAGCCCCAAATTGTCATTTGCTTCCTCATTGGTCAATCTCGAAGGTCCTAACTTTGTCACAGTCTAGGTCTTATTCTGTGAGACCAAATAGAGACAAAAAACTTAAAAAGTGTGTGTCTCTGATGACCCTGGCTACTGGCCATAGGGTCTCAGAATTGACAGCCATGGCAAGGTCTTCTAACTGTCTATGTTTTTGCCCCTAATAACGATTCCATACATATGGTTACTGCACCAGATTCATCGCAAAAAATGAGCACCAGGAACATATCCTTACACCTTTCTTTATTCCTGCCTCGAAAAGAGCAAAGATACTCCATGCTCTATGGCCAGTGGTTCCCAAACCCATGGTCGCGACCCAAACAAGGGTCGTGAGCCTGTTTCTGAGGGTCGTGGAAGGATCTGGAGAAAAGAGTTAGCAATAATAGTTTGTCCCCTTTATCTATTAGTATATATTTTCCCTTTATATCTGTAGACCCCTCCATTTATCTTATGCTATTACAGTACCATGATTACCCATTATGCCCCCCACCCCCACCCCACACACACACACACTGTCTTTGACTTCACTCTCTTTCTGTCTATATAACTTTCTTAGGCGTAATGTCTAATTCCCCCCTCCCTCTTTTGTCTTTATTCTCTTTGTCTAGTTACCTTCTCGCACCCTCACCCTCTTTATTAATTTGTCTGTTTCCACATTATATCTAGAGTTTTCTATATTTTGTTTGTATGGCTTGACCCTCCATCTCATTTATAAACTCACAAAAGTGTTGATTCCTATCCCCCATCGTAGAATGGTGTACTTTGTACTTTGTGTCTTCCGTTCTCAATTCTTGCCCACTCCCCCATCCCTTCCCTTGCTCGGAATTCCCTTCCCACTTGGTGTTGCTATATATTTACCCTCTCCAATCTTTTTTCTACACTCCCTGCTCCACTTACTTTCACCATTTACCCACATATATAAACAAAATTGGCCATCTATCTTTTTAAATTTCTTCCAGCCTTACCTTGTACTTATCCTTTGCATTCCCAATCCACTTATCGAATGTACTCCACCCCATTTTTCCCCCCGGATAGCTTCTTCCGCTACGTACCTATTTGCCCCAAGACCTGCCCTCCCTATTTTGTTCTGTATTGCTTCTAACTTTCTTGGCTATTCTATTGTGCATCCCAACGGCTCAAATCTACCATTCCTATTATTCAGTGGCATTCAAGAAGTTCGTTAATGTATGGTTAGTATTGTCTGCATCCTACTTGTTTATGCGTAATTGCTGGATTTTTTTTTTTTTTTTTTTTTTTTTCTATATGATTCTATCTATCTATCTATCTATCTATTGCCTGACGCCGTGATCCCCGAAGGAGTGGCCACGAACGAAACGCCCCCATGCACCTCTGTCCCCAGTCAGTCGATGCCCCTCCCCCCAACCAGCACCGCCTTCGTTCATGTACTTCCTCACTCCATCCTTCCACCTCTCATTCAATCTACCTCTCCCTCTCTGTCCCTCCACCTCGCTCTCATACACCCTCTTAGTCATTCTCTCGCCTTCCATATGTTCCATATGGCCGAACCATCTCAAGTTGTTCCTTTTCACACTTTCCAACACATCTACCTCCACACCACACCTCCTTCTTACTTCCTCATTTGTCTGTCTATCCCTCCATGTAACTCCGCACGCACTCCTTAAGTATTTCATTTCCACTGCTCTCACTCTTGGTCTGAGTCTCTCAACCAACGTCCATGCTTCGCTTCCGTAAGTCAGTGTCGGGATTACCACGCTGTCATGCAAGGACTTCTTCACTTCCATACTGACCACCCTATTTCTTGTTACTGCTTTTAGCGTTCCTAAAATCTTCTTCCCCTGTTGTACCCTCTCCCGCACGTCTTCATCCATAGTCCCATCTTTACTCAACACACTGCCCAGATACTTAAAAGAGTTGACGATCTCCATAGCCTGACCGTTCAGCTTCACCTCACACCCTGTGACTTCACCCCTTTCGAAGACCATAACCTTGCTCTTCCCCGCATTTACCTTCAAATTCCGTTTTTCACACACTGTTCCAAACTCATTTACCAGACCCTACAACTCCCATTCATTATCACTCATCAGAACTGTATCATCCGCAAACAGCAGTATAGGTAGCTTCCACTCCATTCCCTCCCTTTTCAGCGATACACCAACATCCACTGCTCTTGATAGTATTTCTTTCATGACTCCATCCATTCTATATGATTGAGGGAGGCAAAAGGCAGAACTGCCTATAGCGAGTGCCTCTCCCATAGTTTAAAGAGTGACAGGGCCGAAATCAAGGGACGTTTGGGCCAAAATTATGCCCATCATTATGATATACTGTATTGTCGTATTAATGCTACTCGCAGTTAACTCTTTCATCTTTTAGCCTTGGTAATGAAGTTATTTTTTACGTATTGCATGTTACTTCAAGTAAAACTTCCTTATAACTTTTAAGTTTTATTTATTACTAGAAGTAACAATGCCTTTATAATTTACTTTTGACTTGTTACCCATTTTCACACCACGATACAAGTAAAATATTCTTTTTAATATACTTTTTATTTATTGCAAAAATTAACAGACGTGATTTTACTGATTGGAAGAAGAAACATTGATATTTATTTTGACGCATTACCGTTTTTCACATCGTAGCCTTAAATCCTAAATTGCTCAAATATGTTCAAATGCTTTGCTGCAATTTTTTAATTTTTGTTTTATGTGTGTTTGTTTTTATTTGTTTACTTATTACTGTACTTGTAACCTGCAACCTACAGTATAGTCTCAAAACCAATGTTAATAATATAAATAGTTAATAATATAATACATTGATATAACAACAATGTATATAGATATACTTACGGAAATACTTACGAAATACATACGGAAGCGAAGCATGGACGTTCGGGAGGAGACTCAGACCAAGAGTGAGAGCGGTGGAAATGAGTTACTTGAGAAGTGCATGCGAAGTTACATGGAGGAATAGACAGACTAATGAGGAAGTAAGAAGGAGGTGTGGTGTGGAGATAGATGTGCTGGAAAGTGTGAAAAGGAACAACTTGAGATGGTTCGGCCATATGGAACGTATGGAAAGCGAGAGATTGACTAAGAGGGTGTACGAGAGCGAGGTGGAAGGATAGAGAGGTAGAGGTAGACCGCAGGAGAGGTGGAAGGATGGAGTGAGGAAGTATATGAATGAAGGTGGTGCTGGTTGGGAGGAGGGGCATCGACTGCCTGGGGACAGAGGTGCATGGGGGCGGTTCGTTCGTGGCCACCCCTTCAGGGATCACGGCGTCAGGCAATATATAGATAGATAGATAGTATATAGGTATAGAGATGAGGAATATTGTGATTATTTTTTTGAAGGGGCGAAGCCACAAAATGTACTTTAACAGTGCAGTGGTCCCTCGCGTTTAGCGGATTTCAGCTTGGCGAAACACAGTATTGGCGATAGGTTGGATATGGTACCAGAATCTGAATTTGGCGCTTCAAATACACTTTTGGCGAGAATGCTGACATCACGGAATGGCGCCGGCCCAGAATGCGCCGCCCGCAAGCTAGTCTCACCAGGCCTAACTCTAAATAATTCATGGTAAATAAAATCTGTTATCTATTATCTATTGTCTTTTCTATTGCTGTTAATGTTTCATGTAGGCTACAGTAGAGCGCCGTATTGAAAGTTACTCTTAGGCCGAGGCTAGGCTATAGATAGGCTTAGGCCTACTCACAAAACCCTAAGTGAGCTGCTTGGATAGCGAGAATATCCCAGGTATATTTCATAAACGTATATTAACAGAGTAATCTTGACCAAACCGATTTGTGAACCTCATATCTCTTGTGTTTTGCTTTGTTTATTGTGCCGAACAGTCTGCGACACACAAACACACACACGCGCATCAGCTGACTCAGGGGCCCAATCGATAAATATAATTAATCAAAGAAGTGTCCACGGATCCCAAACCAATTTCATTATTTTGCTCAATCGAAAAGCAGTTAGTATAGAAAATTCGTCTTCACCATTCACAAGGTAAAAGTTATTTATGCCTCCTGATATAATATCTAAGCTAGGTTAGACCATTTCTTGGTCTGACTTAGCAACTTGTTGCTAAGGTTATGTGGTTATTCCTTATCAATAAGACTATTCACAAGATAACAATGAATTCTGCTGCCTGATATACATCTAACCTAGGTTAGGTCAGTTCTTTGTGGAGATATATAGGCTAGGCCTATGTCTTCTAGCTAAAACAGAGTAAGCAGACGGCGCCGAGTGTGTCGGCGATCGGCGATGCGCATGGCGGGCGGTTTGAAAAGGCCCAAAAGGGTAAACTCGGGCCTCGTCAAAGACTAATGGATAATTTTCCCATTTAAAGTACTATTCGCGTTTGGCGAAATTCACTTTTGGCGATGGTTTGGCTAGACTAATGAATTAACTAAATGAGAGGGACCACTGTATATCATACATGTACTTTCTTGTATGGATTACTACGAATATATTCTTGAATGTGTGTATCATAATTATGTGAATGTGGGTTAGTGAGTGACTGAGATACATTTGATTGAATGTATTTCATGATGAATACTTTTCCTAAAGCTTAACGTTATGGTAGGCTTATTTTTATGTAATTATAGCAACAGTCAGATTTATATTTTGACTGCCTGATAAACTGTTTGGGAGAGCAAATGTGAGTGAAGAAGGTAAGTTGTGCAATCAACTATACGGGGATCAGCTCAAGGATAAACTCATTTTGAATCGAAAAGCAAAGGAAACTTTTCCCCCTTTTCTAACAACCTACCTCTGTGACCAAGTATTTGCAGACTATGAAAACTAAAGCAAGAGTCCAACTTGATCCCCAACATCCATCAACATAAACCTATATAATATATACTTGAGAAGCTCAACAACAAAATGGGGTGGCATCAGTTTTCTTAATAATAAATATTTGTTTTTCATTGCACATAGCCAGCTACTGTTACAGAAATAAGATATAAAGTGTTACATACTAAACTATATGTATCTAAGTTACTGCCTTGAAAAATAATTATGAATTACTAAGACTCAATATAAATATACAGTATAACGTACCAATTTAGTGTTTCAGGGTGTAGGGTCGTAAGGACGACGAAATATTGTATTTAGGGTCGCCATCAAAATAGTTTGGGAACCACTGCTCTATGCCCTGTTAAGGCACTATATACCTACTCTAAGTCTGCTATTCCTAGGAATAAGGCACAATTGTGCTTTCCTCCAGAAGGTTCAATAAGGTCAGGAAAGAAAGTGTTAGCATCCTTTTTTGCAGATATAATTAAGGAAGCTGAGCCTCAGTTGATTGCATAAACCCATGATATGCACATATGGGCCACTACCATGAGTTTTCCCCATTGGTTTTTCAGTGGAGGATATAACTCAGACGGGTCTCTGGTCCTCTAGCAAGGCGTTCCTAGCCATATGCTTGTCGGTACATCTGGAGAAGACCCAAATTACCAAGCATAGCGTTGGGGCTGGAACATGCCCACTGAGGCCAATAAGTAGATGGATATATTTGTTCAATGCTTTTATTACCAGTGTTGTAAGGTAATAGAAGGTGTGTCCTGCCATCCACCTTAAATGAAAAAGGAGGGGGCGTGTTAAGTTCCATGACAAGTTGGCAGGACACAATCCGGAATGGATAGCAGGAGTGCTATTACTGCACTAGATCTGTTACATAACAATACCTATACATTATTGCAATGTGTAACTTTATTTTTAATTTTAATTTTGTGATATACGATTACCCGTATTCACACCTCAGTAGTTCTATTTTTCTGAGATAAGGCTTCTTTAATGGTACCCGCCTTATACATCTTTTTCTTACTGCTATACTCTTATATGTAAACACATGTCACAGTTTTTTATTTTGTTTTTGGTCTTCCTAATAGATTCTCGCTTTTTAGCTTGATGAGCATATGAAGGTCCCTCCACCGGTCGTGATATTCTAGGCTCTTACGTCATTGACATAAGGAGCCAACAATAAATTACGGTTTTGACAACCCGTAAGGGAAGGAAGGAAAAACTAATATTTATTGGTGGCTCCTGAAGTCAATGACGACAATTGCCCTCCCACCATCCCCTTCCCATACACATGCTTAACTTGATATAGACATTAGAGAACACACCTGGGGGGTGGGGGTACCAGGCAAGGTATGGGAAACAGAGGAAGATCGGAATGCGCGTAGGCGCGGTGTTCAAACTGTATTAATTCTTTTCTTTTTTATTTCCTACTTTTCAGTGGCTCCGTCTCAATGACTTACCTTAGGAATGATTAAGGGGTACCCCCTAAGATGATCTTGGTTCTCAACCGTCGTGATCTAGGTTAACCCGGGCTCTGAGGAGCCCGGAACGAGGCCATATTAACATAGGCTCTTACGTCATTGACTTCAGGAGCCACCAATAAATATTAGTTTTTCCTTCCTTCCCTTACGGGTTGTCAAAACCGTATTTTCCTTCCTTCCTTGTGGGTTGTCAAACCCACTATATACTGTATATATATATATATATATATATATATATAAATATAAATATATATATATATAAAATGCCCCAGAACGAGAAGCCCACCACGGAAGCCACGAGCGAGAACAACAAAGAAACGGGAACAGAAACACCCAAAGGAAAGGCCCACAGAACGAAAGGACCAGGTGAGAGCAGACGCCCCATAGATCAGCGTGAGAGAAGAAAGAAGGAGAGAAGGCACCAAGCCAACCAGTTCAAACAGGCCGAAGCCCGCAGGGCTAAGCAGCTCCAAACCACACCTGCCTATCGCTTCTAACCACTGACCCTTCCCCCACCTCGCGTATCCACTACCCCTCGTGTCCTACACCTCTTACCCGCCAGACTCTACCTACATGATGATGAACATGAATACACCTTAATTTAATACACCCATGCCCTGTCCCTAAGTTAAGATATCAATATCAACATACCCTAAAATACCTTGTCTTGCCATACTAAGTTTCTGAAGACAAACAGCTCCCATAAAGCTATGTATGTTCTTCCATCCGAGAAGTAATATGTTAACCCCCATGTCATAATTGATAAGAAACTATAATACCCACGGGTACACCATCGTGCAACCATTACGCCTGCCCTATCTTGCCAGATCTCACGACTGAAGATGCCGCGAAGCCATCCAGTAACTATATGCCTGCACAGACGAGATGGTATAGGAAATTCCATGGTTCCTGTATAGCCCAATTCTACTCCATGTTCATCAAACCAGGGAATCTTATGTAAGAACCCCTGCCCCCCCCCCCCCCCCCCCCCCCCCCCCCCCCCCCCCCCCCTAGATTAAGTACATGATGATACCCACGGGTACACCATTGTATATATAACCATTATTCCTGTAAGACCTAGACAGAGATAATGACTGAAGATGTTAGCAACCATGCAGTAACTAATTTTTACCCCAACCAGAGATTGTATAGATAACCCTCTTTTACCATTGTGTCGACGCATATCTACCACGAAACAATAACGAAGCTACCCCTACGAACTGCCGCTTTCTTTGGTATATATTTCATAGAAAACGCAGTTCCCAGGGACAACTAGATCAGCAAGAAATCGTGTCAACTAATAGTGTCCATAACCCATCGTATTGACGAGTAATAATACACTCTGTTTTTCTCTACTTTTATCCACAGTCAAGCACACACCTACAGCTAACCTCATCTTCCCCACAGTCCACATGATTCTATAATTTCCAGACTCATATACCACCACCTATTGCTCATCCCCCGGTAGCGTTTGATTACCCTACCTTCCCTGTCAGTAACCCCCAGTCTAAGATACCAACTGTAGCCTAATGCCACCCCTACGCCCAGAGACCTTAGGGTCAAACTTCCACGTAGCCCCCCTTAACCCTCTCCCTCTCTCTCCCTCTCTTACTAGGTCCTCTGGGCGGGTGCCCAACCCCGAAAAGGGTTGAAATAGGGGAGCTATCCCCCCGCCAAAGGCGGCTTTCTAGGGCCTTTCCTAGCTGATGCTGAGAGGATTGGGTTCTAGTCATGTGGTGATGGGCTGGTCTATCAGAGTGAGAACTGAGCGATCTCTGCCATACCCATAGCTTACTCTGACTGTTCCTTTACTTATATATTTTCTAGATCTCAAGTGACGGCGTGTCTTGCGTGGATTGACCTCCTAATCTACCAAGATTGGAAGCCAAAGCGTCACATCTTTCCTTTGCCCCTCAACTTTCTCTTCATAATTGCTGAGGGGCACAGGGCCCTGGGTGGGGCTTTGGTTTCCCGGGCGTTTCCGCACCCTCCTCAGCTCCCCGCCATGGAGTGGCTTCGGTCACCCAGGCTTTATTGTGGTCGGCAGGGAGGGTTCTGTGGGGGCGCTCGGTTATGGCCTTGGCCTTGCTCGGGGCCTTGGGGCTGTTCGGCCAGCAGCTTGGGGAAAAACAACAACAACCCTCTCCCTCTCGTTAACCCCCCCCCCCACTCTTCTCGACTCCCTCCTGGCCTAGCCTCTCCACCATACCCCCTGAATATCCTTAAGTTTTCCGTTACTAACATTCTCAAACCTTTTGTATATATACTCCTATCCAGCCTACCTTCCCCCAGTAGGAAGGAACACCATTAGAACTTTACTAACCCTTTGCATGCCATCTATTCCCTCACAACCCATTCACAACCCTGTACCAAATGATCGTCAGTGCAAGGCTAGCCGCCTCGCCAGTGACTAACCTCCATTGCCATACTTCCAGATAAATGTGGCAGAGTTAGCAACCCAGTCTCCACCACATCCAACAAACCATGCAATAAACAACCCAACCAATTAAACCAGCTGATCAAGGCACCTTCGGTTTTGGTATTACGAAAACCCACATCTGTCTCATAAACAGAGGGTTATTACAAACACTGTTAATATGGCAAGCCCCCAGCCACAGCCGCCCAGACGACCATCACAGAGAGAGGACGCGCGCCTACCCCTTTCACCCACCCGAGGAGGGAGACCCCTACCCCTGCGGAAGTATACCTGACCCCTGTTTTGACTTCCGGGTCATTGCCAGGTAGCACAGGAATTCTTCCTATCAATGAACTAACCATGTATGACTAACACCCTTACTAACCTCTATTAACCCACAATAACCCATTAACCTTTCTTGCATACTCCGATAACCAAATTAGCACCTCAGCTATACCATAGAATGAAGACTGAACAATCTAAGAGAGACGCTCCTATCAAAGATGTCCCAAACCTCCTCGCAAAGTAGATCCAGTCTCTCTCCCCTAAATCCTTCCAGTATATATAGCCAAAATAGTACCTCTTACTAAGGCTCAGTTATATCACATTATGAAGGCTCCATACAGCCATGTGTCACAACAGTAATCACCACCTTACCTAGTTCCCGTATCAATTGAGAGCTCAAATAAGTCCATCAAAACTCGAGATCCCTATTGCCTACAGGGTCCAAAACCGAACCTATAAACCGAGCTCCAGCCCCCAGTAAAATCAGTTGAAAGATAGACCCCAAACAGTGGCTGGTCCCTTGTGTTGACCTCTAGCTCTATCATTGTTTGTTCCTGAGAATTGAGTTCCAGAGCCTGCAGACTCCGTGGCAGATTTAGAGAGAAGGATCTGTCCACGTAAAAGAAATCTACGTACACCTTACAACCTTCATACAGACCGGGAAGCTGAGCGATCGACGTGAGATGCGCTTGGTGTTAATTCCGATCCAGATTGACAGGAAGATCCTAATATCTGTGATTCAGGTCCAGAAACCAGAGGGTATATAAGAGTGTAACCAGCAACGATCGCTAAGAGATCCGTCTTGATAACTTTCTACATATGGACCATCTGGACGGCCGCGGAACCAGTCGTTAGCCCCCAACATCACGGACGCAAGATAACCAGGACCAGACCAATCAAATACTACCCAAGCTTCACTCTATCAGTGCTACAGTGCTATTTAGAGACTCACTTATTAATATTTCTATGAAGTGGCTATATCTTTGCCCCAGTATAATTCATATATAACCATTCAATTAGGAAGTGCTAAGCGTATCAGTGTTTATTAATTAACAGGCGATATTAACTCTCGTAATTACCCATATATCCAGATATTATTACATAGAAGTGAAACCCTAGTGATATCTGATGTTCGCCCACTGATTTGCGTTCTATGTGTTTCTGATACAAGAATATATAACTTAGATCAGTACCCCCTGAGGTTACTAGAATTCCCGTGCTCTAAAATATGCGTGTCTAATCTAGTCTGTGAACTACTACTTGTGCACCAGAGCTATCTATCTATCTATATGCTCAGGCCCAATCCCCATTTTGGGGGTAGCCGACTCAAGACAGAGCAAGAACAGGGAAAACACAAAAACAACATAAAACAAAAAATAAACACAGATAAAAAACACAAACTCTCACACATCCAGGTCACCCAGGAGAAGACCCAGAGACCAGGGTTACCAAGGTCGCTCCAGCACTCCCCCGGCCCCTGACCACCAGGAGAGGTTCCGATCTCGCCAGGCAGACATGCAGCGGAGCCAAAGCGACAAGCCCTCCCACCACACTTCCAGGCACACCCTTCATATTAATCGTCTCCCCGGGCCAGGCACCTGATGGATTATTATCTAGTCCAACTTGCGCCCGACCCCTTACTCCAAATGACCACGTGTTCACTCAACTATTCACAAGCATTCTCCATTCACTCCTGTCCACCACCACTTCCCCTGCCTGATCTATAGTCATTCCTCTATCATCCAAAGCCTTTCTTACACAGTCTCTCCATCTCAATGGGGGTCTTCCTGCCCTTCTATCTCCCCTTGTACCTGACTCACATATTCTCTTTGTAAGCCTTTCATCTCCCATTCGTTCAACATGACCATACCAGCTCAGCACCCTTCTGTCCACTCTGGCTGACAAATGTTCCTGCTGCCCCACTCTCCTACGTATCTCTTCATTTCTCAATCTACCAGTGATAAATCTAACAGTGAATATGAATCTATAAGTAACATTTATGGTCTCCAGTATATAAACTTGTGAATAAAGCCAGTGATCAGAAGATTAATACCTGAACATTGGAAGTGGAAGACTAGGCTCCATCCAGATCCACTTAATGCTAGTGTTGTTCAATTCTATCATTTGCCTTGTACGAGTATTCATATCTTCTTATGCTTCATATTAATCATCATCAAGAAAACTATAGAAGTGTGTACATTAATAAAAGTGATCGTGTGTCTTGTTACCGTGTGCTTATTTTGTGTTCTCTATTCCTCATACCTTGTTTTGTGCATGCAGCCTTCTATACCCAGTTAGTTAGAACTCACATTACCCAAGTTAATCCTGTAGAAAAACAGGGCATAACAATATATATATACAGTATATCATTATGGTAACACTTATAAGTAAAGAATAGGAAAAAGAAGATATACACCTAATGAGGTGAAATACGCCTAGTTAGCTAAACAAAATTACTCTATCCCGCACGGAGGCGGGATAATTCATGCCTTAAGTCCGAAGCGGGAGAGTTAATATCTAAGCCAAGATTGATAAAAGTTACCATAATAGTGTGAATCAAAATTTTATTCAAAATTGATGTATGTACTATTGCCTGACGGGGGTCCGCGAATTGTGTTGGTAACATTGCTAAATCCAACCCGTCCCCCCACAATCTACCACCCTCTCTACTTCTTTCGTTCTTGTTCACGTCTATAAGCTGTTCTTTATTTCTCCCTCTCTCATTGAATCATTGTATTTTTATGAATGTTTTCCAAATCTTCTTCCTAAAATTAAATACAAATGGTTACATATATTTAGGGGAGGTGTGGCAGAGTGGTCTTGCCACTGGACTGGTAATCCAATGGACCCGGGTTCGAAACCCAATATGTCAATGGGAAGATATTATTGGGATGGAATTTGTGCTGTACCTAGTTTCAGTGCATTACCACAGCACACCGAAATGCCAAAACAAAATTCCCTCATTGTTCCCTGATTAAATTGGGAGGTTTGACGTACCTCCCAACCTACCAAATAGGAAAACCTACTATTTGGTAGTAGTCTTGGAAAATCCAACGTCAAGGCTATTAACCTAATTGCAATGACGACTTGTCTATTTTGACTGCTATGTCGTCATTCCAACCGCGGTTAAAAAGAAAACGTCTAGAGTCTACTCCTTATTTTGCTCTAGGAGACGTTGTACATTAACCAAAACTACCACCGAAGGTGAAAAAAGCATAGAAGAGAAGAAAAAGGGGTTTACCTTAGTTACCGCTTAAGGCCCATCCCGTGTTCCGTCATGTGCAGATCCCTGTCGAACGTGCGCATGAGCGACCCTCTCTTGTCATCACATCTCACGTCAGCAGAAGAACGCGGATGGGCAGGGGTCCGGCGTGAGGGAGGGTATTATGTACGTTGGATTTTCCAAGACTACTACCAAATAGTAGGTTTTCCTATTTGGTAGGTTGGGAGGTACGTCAAACCTCCCAATTTGTTAGTAGTCTTGGCAAATCCAACGTCAAGGCTGCATAACAAATAGGAGGAGGACATCCAAGCCCAACCTACCAAAAAAAACAATGCATAAAACAAAATTATGAATGACAAAGACACAATTTAAACAAGAGAGTTTAATAAAAGAGTGAAAAACTGAGGAGTAGCTAAAAAGAACAGTTTTAACACATGCCCGTCATTCATAGTAATGCAAAAACATAGACTTGTCTTAAACAAAAAAGGTACTGTACCCAAAATCCCTTTTCTTCCAAAACCAACAAAAACACTGAACACAAGAGCAAAACACAATTTTCAATGTGGCAAAAACACTTATGTACTGGAACAATACATAATCCCAAACTTGCAATCCAGTGTTGCAAACCCGTACTCCCCCCCCCCCCCCCTTTGTCAAATAAAACAAAGGAAAAGAACGAGGGACAAGGGGGGAAGACAAGGGATCTTCGCCAGAGCACCAGGAAACACGACCCCCGAGAGCAAACACCGGCCGAGGGGGTCGAACACTGGACACGGAGAGGTAGGAGGAGATGAAGGAATTGATAGAAGACCACAAAACCGCTGAGGCGATGGCAGGTAAGGATCGACGTGGCAGGAACCGGAAGGAGGCAGCCAAGGATCTGACATCGTGCGCAGAACCCCTACAAACAGGGTGACGGGCACGAACGGTCCGACAAACTTGGCGGCCCATCTGCACCTGCGAGAGCCTCCCATCTGTCCGAGGAGACACCCACACAGCAGTACCCGAAGGCGGCGCCACAGACGCAACAGAGGAGTGCAAGGCTGACACCGGGCACAACACATGGCGAGAAAGCCCACGCCGTAAAGCCTGGACGGTGAAAGGCGGGAAAACTGGGGCCTCCCTCCCATGCGTGGTAACAAAAGGAGGGGAGGAGGCGAACGAGACGCCATGCAAGGACGGGGAGAATCGCACGCAGTCCCGGGGTCGTGACAATGCCGCTAGTGCAGACACCCGATCCCCAGTGGCCAGAGCGACAAGGAAGAGTGGACGCCCGAGCAACGGAACCGGCGTAGCGGCCCTTGTATACGTGGGTGAAGCCAGAAGGACCAGAGCCCGCCCCAGATCCCACTGTGGAGGGACCTGGCGCGGAGGCGGTCGATCCCGGAAGGCAGCCGTCAGGAAGGAATCCAGCTCCTGCGGCGGGACGACCAGCCCAGCGACGGACCCAAAGACCCCCCGGACGGCAGACAAGTGGTTACGTATAGCGTCGACTTAAAAGTGACATGTACGGAAGAGGTGAAACAAGGAGCGTAGGACGAGGGAAGGAGAGCCAACTGGCAGGCGAGTGTCCTGTAGTCACCTAGTAAAAGACCTCCAGCGGGACTCGTAAGTCCCCCAAGGAGAAGACGGCCAGGAACGCTGCAGGAAGTCAGTCAGGGCCCGGCTGGGGACCGGGAGCCACCGTGCCTCATGAACAAGCACGATGCGAAGGCCAACGAGGTCCGCAGGTCCCCAACCTAGCTCAAGTGGAAGCCGGAGACAGGTAGAGGGACCGGACTCGGGCACCACCGCGGCAACCGGGCGTACCAAGCCCGTGCCGGCCACAGAGACGCGAGGAGCCAGACGCAGCCGCGGTACAGCCGCAGCCTCGCGAGGACTGGGCACATCAACAGCGTGTCTGGTGGCGGAAAGATGTACAGTATATCGACCGCCACCTGTACCAGGCTACCATGAAAGCATCCGGACCCCCCCCCCCCCCCCCTGGAGTGCGAGGCCAGAGGGAGAGGTCCAGAGGCAACTGGCGCGGCACCCCCGATGCGAACAAGGCGACCTCCGGAACACCTCAGGAAGCCGCGAGGTCGGCGAACACAGTCCGTTGCATCGCCCATTCTACAAAAACGCCCTGCCCTCTCGACAGGGCGGCCGCCCACAGGGTAGCAGGCCCGGGCAGGGAGGAGGCATGCAAGGAGAAGGGGTGTCAGTCCACGAGGAAGAACAACTCCACCGAGACCCCCAATAGAGTCAACGACCTGGAGGACCCCCGCATTAGGAAACAGTGGACAGCTGTCTGAGTGTCCAACCCGAAGGCCACCGACTGACTCCGAAGGGCCAGCGCGTGGTCCCGCAGGAAGAACAAAGGGACCAACAGTCCGAGGGCATAGACGGGTAATTGGAGGGAGACCCACCCATCTGCCGGGAAGTGGACGTCCCAGGTTCGATCGGGAACCTCACCCAACCTCGCTCGACGTATCTGTGTCTACCAAGACCGTCGGCGGGGGGGCGGTCCAGGGCACAGCCGCAGAGAGCGCGCCCCGACCAACCCAGCGACCGAAGCGTCTGCGAACGGTACGCGGGAGCGGCAGGAGCCGATCCATAGGGGCAACGGAAACACCGCGGTGCCCATGAGGAGGAGGCGGCGTAGCCAGAGGCTCCCTAAGGGAAGTGGCAGAGCGGCCCAATGCAACGAACCCACGAACGAGTCCCAGAGCCACCCCGGGAGGGAGACCGAGTGCAACACGGCGAAGACCTTCCGCCGAAGGGGCACCGCGGCCGGCAGACCCCGGGTCACCGTAGCGCCGGACAAAACCCATGCGAGACCGACCCATGGCACGACACGCGATGGGGTCAAGCGTGACTTGGGAACAGCGAAGGGGAACTCTAACCGTGCAACGTGGCGAACAACTGTGAGGGCGTCGCCTACGCACAGTCCTAGGGCTTCGGAAACTACCAACCAATCGGCCAAGGAAGACAGGATCTGGAGCCCGCTCCTGAGGAGAGGACCCAGAGCCTGCCCCACCAGTGCGGAGAAGATCCGCGGCGCTATGTGGAGACCGAAGGGAAGGCCGTCGAACAGGAACACACGATCGGAAGTCCGAACGGCCAAGAATCGCTGGAAGCGAGGATGGAGAGGAACGAGCGAAGACGCATCCTGGAGGGCCAGCGACACTACCCACGACAGAGGGTGCAGGGCCAGGCGTACCTGGGGTACCGGCAGCATCCGAAACTGTGTGTGCACGATGTGCCCGTTGAGGGCCGACAGATCCACCACCGGTCGCATCGCGTCGCAGTTCGTCTACGGTACCAGAAAGACACGGGAGAGGAAAACCGGGTGACCGGCGGTCAACTCCCTCGACGCCACCCAGCTCGGGCATGGAAGCGAACACGTGGGCCACCTCTGAAGAGATGGGCCGGCGTCGGTGACAAGAGCGGAGTGGGGGGTCTGGACGTCCACCTCCAGGTGAGACCCCTCCGCGCAACCCGCCGCCCCCAACGTCCCTCGCGGCCACCGAGGGGCGCAAGGGCGAAAACAACCCGAGGGAGCACCCGAGAGGAGGGGAATGACCCGGGCGGTCAGGCGAGAAGGAGAACAAGGAGGCCGACCCAGAGAACCTACACATTGTGTTGACGTGGAGGTACCCCCGGTACGGGCCGTGCGGGCATGAGCGCCACGTTGACTTCCTCTACCCCCCCCCCAACCTCGTCGAAAAGGGCGGGCCACCCCAACCCCTGGCCGTCGCGGGGCAGACCCCGTCGAAGGGAGGCCGGAAGTGGAAGGCCGGCCAGCCCCGACACGGCGGGGATGAAAGGGGGCAAGAACAGAAGTGTGAGGCGGAACCGACGCACTGGCCTGCAACGTCCCAGTTCTGCACCCGTGCAAGGCGGCAGCACTTGCAGCAGCACCCCGAAGAGGACCGGCAGAAGGACGGGACTGAGAAGACCCTGCGCGTGACACAGCGCGTCGGTGCGTGTCGTAAGCAGGTTCCGCAACGACACAGCGCGTCGTCGCGTGTCAGAAGCAGGGGCCGCCGACAGAGAAGCGTAGCATTCCCAAGCATCCTGCTCAAAAAACCCAGACGTATATAGCGCAGAGTACAACAAACCCTGACGAATATCCAAGGGGGCCGGCCGCCAGAACGAGGACCGTACCGTCGGTCGTTGCCGAGTTGCCGCGCACAAAACCGCCTTTAGCTCGGGAACCAAAGACACCGCGAGCCGAAGGTGGATCCGCTGAACGCGGTCCAAACCCTCGCGAAGATCGCCTGGCGCAGAAGCCTCGATAAGCCGCAGGTGGTGAACAGACGTCTGGAGGGAACCTAAAGACAAGACAATAAGTCCGTCACCCTCTGTCGCAAGGGAAAATCCTTGGCGACAGAGGGCTGATCCGGGTGAGAGAAGAACGGGGTAGCAATAGAACAAAGTTCAAGAACGGGCGCACTTATCCAGGACCAGAACGTGCCGTCCAACCCGCAGACAGACACAAGAGGAGGCAAAAGCAGTGAGGACTCCGGGGGAGGGACTGAAGGAGAGCCGTCGACGGATCGGTTGGTGAAGTCGAAGGCCTCAGCAAACCAGGCCTCCAAAGGGAGAGGGTGACCGAGCATGATGGCGAAGCCAGGCGTACTGGCATCGCACAAACCTGGCCCATAGGAGGACAGACCCGTCAATACAGCCAGGGACTGAACAGCCGGAAGGATGTCAGGGAGGCTGAAGTCTGACCAGAGCATAGGCCTGCTGAAGGGAGGGGGACCGTAGCAGGGGTAGGTAGGGTGAGGCGCTGAGGGTGTGTCACCGCCAAGAAGCGCGAGAAGAGGGAGTCTTGCATCGACTCCAAGCGCCCGTCGATGCGTGACACAACCCATCCCTGCATAGCCGACAATCGATCCGAGAGAGGCGACCCCCCCCAAGATTGGTTGGCCCGCAGGGGCAAGCGTGAGCGGGAGCGAGACCCACGACGCAAACCAGCAGCGTCACGGCCCAAGGAAGGCGAGCGACGACGGTTGTGTCGCCGTTGAGGGACTCGTCCCCGATCACGAACGGCCGAGGGGGAAACAGCACCTTCCCCCTCTTCCAGCGACACGTCAGCTCTTGAGAAAGGGGACCCCGAAACCTCGCTAAACCCCACTGAGGCAAGAGCAGGGGTACCCCCCTGGTGAGACGGTAAGTGAAGGTCAGGAAGAGAAGAATGAGGAGGAGAAGGACGACGGGAGGGGGAAGGCTGGCCGGGTGAAAGGAGGCCAGAAGGAGCCGCAGGGGGAAACAGGGCTGAGATAACAGGGCGGCCTGACACCGAGGCGGAGGAGGGAGGGACCTCCACCGTGGGACGAGACCGTGAAGGAAGAATAGGCACTGAAGCAGGTGAAGGAGGAGAAGCAACGACATCCAGGCGGACCCTCCTGGACAGTGTAGGAGGAGGGAGCAGAGGGCCAGCTACAGCATGAACAACCGCGCGCGGAGAGGACAACGTAAGAGGAAGTCGTCTGGGCTGGGGAAGCGGGCTGAAGGGAGTAGAGCCCCTATCCGTAGAGGCCAGGGGAGGTCGCACAGGGGCAGAGCCGCTAACCCCGGCCTCAGAGCGAGAACCATGACGAGGGCGATGGGCGTCGTCAAGGCGATCAGGAGGACGACGAGGGGCAGTAGAGGACGGACGACGAGGTGAGCGAGAGCGTGGACGGAGCTGGGGAACCCCCCGACGATGTGACGACCGGCTGCGGGACCCTGGGGAGAGGGCCCGAGCAGGGAGAGGGCCAGGTGAACGGCCTTCAGTCGGGTCAGGGATACCCAGGGCGACGCGGATCCGGTTGCAGGCCGGGGAACGGTGGCCCACAGTCCTAATGTGGCGGGAGACTATCGCCCACACCGACGGAAGGGAAGCAGAGGCTACAGCCGCCGCCGAGGAACCAGGGCTATGGTGCAGCACATCCACCAGGGCCAGACACGTGCCACACAGAGCAGGGAGGTAGGCCGTACAGGACACACAGAGCGAGTGGCGCAAGCAGGACTTGTGGCTCTCCAAGCACGGGGAGCGACAACCATGGCGAAGCAAGGCAGCCTACCTGCACTGGAAGAACACACACCATAATCAGCACGTCGAAGGAGTAAGTGGAGAGAATGTCCAAGAAGAACCAGGGATGGAGCATGGGGAAACAGGAACACACATGCAAACAGGTATCCGTACTCACCCTAAACCGGGAGCACAGAGGTAGGTGAGGAGGGCGGCCGAGGCGGAAGAGCACTAGCAGAACCTGCAAAGATGGAGAAAGTGTTAACCACCACTCAACATCTTACATGCAGGGCCTATAACACCAGTAAAGTGCATACACCAATATAGTATCAGGCAACAAGATGACATAAAAAAGGTCAACAGTGAAAGCCAACTATAACCGCAAATTTGCGGGCCAATGGAGGCATAACCGTACCGACACAACCCTCCCGCATCTTTGAGGGACCCCCCAGCGATCACCGCAAATTTGCGGGGAGCTGAAATGGCCCAGAGGACCGAATTGAGCTCCCGCAAATTTGCGGGACTGGCCGAGATGGTCCAGCGCCGAAAAAACGAGAGGAGCGTCTAGGGAATACCAAAAAAGGCCACAAAAAAGCATCATCTCCTTATGAACTCCAAGCGATGATGGCCATCAAGCTGAGCAGTGTCTTCCTTGAATTTTTCCTAACTCAACCGGTAAAGGGAGAGGCACGGAAGACACACCAGGGGAGAGGAGGCACATCCCCCAGGAACCACCCAACCCACAGAGATAGAGCAAAGCCCATGAGGAGGGTGGTTTCGCACAAACAGGGGCCCCCGTGGGGTACCCCTGGATTGGGCAAAATAGATTATGAAAGGATGGAGGTGAAACAGGAAGAGAAAACAAAAACCAGTAAATGAAACTGGCGAGAAAAAGGGTGGCCTAGCCGTGAGCAGAGAATGTGTCAGGGGCGAAAAACCCTGTGGTGTGAAGGAGGGGCCCCCGTAGGGTACCCCTGGATTATCACGAACCACCTGTCGCCCAGGCCCTTGAGACACAGTGAAGGCTCGAAAGGGGGGACTCGGGAATAACGCTAATAATGCGGCCGACACAAACTCTACAAACAGCACCGCCACCAACGAAATCTCAGATTGTTTACCAACGGTACACCTTAGGCTATGAAAAAAAGAAAACTCATAGGGGCATAGTAATTCCTGAATGAGAAAACTAGTTAGGCTAAAATAAGCTAAAAGCTAAACTATGCCCAGACTAACAGGAAAAAAGAATATGAAAAGAGAAAGAATGAAAAACATATACGAGGAACGCCAGGCGCCCCCGTACCTTCGGTAGGCTATTTCCACATGCGTCTCCATTATACACACTTAGGAGCCCATTTACGTGTGCCCTAGATCACGTAACATCTGTCTAACAAAAAAGAAGGCCAGATAAGCCGAAACGAACCTAAACAGGGTGAATTAAAGGAGCACAACAAAAGCGACTTCATTCAATGGAGCGCGTGAAAAAATGATGACAAGAGAGGGTCGCTCATGCGCACGTTCGACAGGGATCTGCACATGACGGAACACGGGATGGGCCTTAAGCGGTAACTAAGGTAAACCCCTTTTTCTTCTCTTCTATGCTTTTTTCACCTTCGGTGGTAGTTTTGGTTAATGTACAACGTCTCCTAGAGCAAGATAAGGAGTAGACTCTAGACGTTTTCTTTTTAACCGCGGTTGGAATGACGACATAGCAGTCAAAATAGACAAGTCGTCATTGCATTAGGTTAATAGCCTTGACGTTGGATTTTCCAAGACTACTAACAAATAGCACTGTATTAATATTCCCATATTCAAAATATGCTACAGGGGGGCAATGCCTAGTGAGTCAATTGCTCAATAGGTGGCGTTCTGAGAGTGAGGGTCCGAGCCTGGGGAGTGAGACTGTGAAGCGTAGGGGCAAAGCAGCTTCAGAGATGGATTTGGGTTCGAGCCGCGAATAAGTGCTTCGCATGTCTCACTCCCTAGACTGGAACAAGACCTCACGGGCCTCACCGTGTTCAGCGGTAGAGTGTAAAGTCTATCAGCCTATGCCCGAGATGGAGTAGTTGGAATATAGAAATAAAAAAAAAAAAAAAACATACAGTACAGTACTTCATATTTATATTTGCCATTTTGTAAAAACCTAACAGAGTATAAAGTTTGATAATCCATACGAATATGAAAGTTTATTAACAATATGTTATTTACCGGTAAGTCAATTACAACTGAGACTGTAATTTACTTTTGCATTATCATATTTCAATTCAGTTTGTGACGCTCACCGCTTCCCCCAGAACCGCATGGCTTACTCGCTAGGACTCGCCAGGGCAGAGAATATAGCTACAGTCTACCTATCATTGTGTACTTTCCTTCTCGAGAAAGCTTGTGTTGCAGACAGTTCAGAACTGTTCTTTATTTTCGTCTGTCACAATCCTTTCTATTTTATTTAGTCAATTGAAAGTAATGTGTTAAGTAGTTGAATGATGGGAAGGCGAGCGGAAGAGAGAGAGAGAGACCAGGTGGTGTGACTTGGTAGGGAGGGCGGCGCATGGCTGGCCCCCTTACATAGGTCTCGCGGGATTCGTTGCCTCCTGCCTAACACTGCCTACTAGGCGGCTGCTTACTGGGCGACTGTCGCGCGCCCTCGTGCCATTCCTGCGAACTGGGACTCCAGTCAGGAGGTCCCTGGGAATATCCTTGTCAGATCCTTCCCAGACAGCATACTCTAAGCATCTCCCATGAACTGTTCCACACTCTTGTCTTAGAATCTTTCTCTCCTACTGCGTCTATCATTTCCACTACTTCCTCACCTTTTATTAATACCAATCCCCCTCTGGTTCTCTGCATCCACACCTTGAATTGGTGGCCAGACTGTATTATATGCTGGATCTCACATTTCTTATGTACTAGGTTAAGGTTGAAGATAGTCATTGTCTTTTGGGAGATTGTATTACTCAGACTGTCTCCATCAATCACTAATGTTTCTACAGGGTTAAATAATGCTAGACTAGGGATCAGGTACCTTGCTGTTGGTGTTTTCACTGTGTGTAGGCTACTTTTGAGCTACACGACACTACGGATTCTGTGGGTTACCTGGGTGGATCTTTTGTCTGTGTACCTTGGAGTTTAGACTGTGTAGTGCGTGAGGGCTGCTTGCCTAATCCACCCAACACTGTTCTAACTCTATTTGCTTTTACTTTTGAGGGTCGCCAGGAGGATACTCGATACTTGTGATCGAGAATCCTCAAGAGAGCACCCCTTCATATTAACGTAATCAGGCCGCACAGACCCAAGGTCCACACTACGCTAGGAGCTGCCTTGCTCCACCAGAATTCTGTACCTTTGCGCATCCCAGCTAGACTTTATTAACCCGGGTAGACATTAGCTGGATTAGATCATATACTCTTTTATGCATACCCATTATTTTTACACAAGCATTTTGAGGTCTAGGTTGCTGTAGAGAGACACAACCAGCATAGACCAGTTTTGTTAATAGGAGTACTACTTTTTTCGTGGCGAGCATTATTACTGTTGCACCGCTTATAATATTCTTGTGTCCAATAACATTATATGTCCAGCCTTTTTGTGTATTTAGCCTACACGTGCATTGTCCTGCCTCCTGCTATTTTGTGGTTCCATTTCCGATACGTTCTTCTTAGTAGCATCCGACATTATTCAGAAGATTCCTTGTTCGGTGCTTGAGGACTTTACAACACTTTCTTTCATAAAGGAGTGACAGATATTATTGATTAAAGTAACGTTAAGTAAACCTTCTTCTTGTTTGCATTAGATCACTCTTGTGATTTAATTAAGTTATCTATCTTTTCCTTGTGTACCATAACTAAGCAACCATATGTTATAGGTAATAGGCTGTTTCAGAGAACATCAGCCTATAGTAGAAGCACATAGATACTGAGAGTTAAGATACCCCACTATCGCAGATATAACTCTGGAGGGTAAATGTGTTCTTTGTTCGACGGGATTATATATCAGGGGTTGGATCTAGCGTTTCCGTTGTTGCATTTATGCCAGTCTAGTCCAATGTATAAGAGCCACTGATTTATACGAGACCCGATCGTAACAAGTTATAATTATCTAAGCCCATATATCACACTGTTTGGAGTAAGCATGTATTTTCCTGTTAATGTTTATATATTATTGAATGAGGTAATTGACACACACATAAAATAGGTTCCTATACAGTATATTATATTGAATTAATTGAATATTAAAAGTTTTAAATATATGGTTATGTGTGTATTCTCAATACAGTATTCACCTGTCCACCCACCTCCTCCTTAACTACAGTAGCTCACTCTAACCTATTCATATTTCGTAACTAGTCAACTCAAACACACGGCCACACACATTAATGTAACATTACATTACACAAACTTTCATGTTATTTTCTTACTTGAGGAAATTTGGCATCTTTCAACTGCCTCAGCGAACACTGCTCCCTCCGAGATTAACCCCTTCCGTATCGGGACTGTTTTGTTTTATTACAGCTATATTTACATAATATTGTGCAGATAAGGAGGGATTTGTAGTATTTAGAAGAATTAATTGAGCTAGTATGAAGCCTTTTAATTATTACATTTCCATCATTAAATTGAATACAAACTTATATACAGTACTGTATATAGCTATTCTCCATTCACTCGAATCATGCATCTGGCTCCTAATTGGTGTTTGTATCGATGTTCATGATTTCCCATCTTATCAATACCATAACTCACTGGCCCAGAAGAGTCGCAGAACTGATAATTTCTGTATTATCTTTTATTATTCTATATTCATTAACCCTCGGTTCCCGGAAGGGCTCTTGAACGCCCATAAAAAAGCATACACGAGCTGCCCGGAAGGGCTCTTAAACACCCATGAGCTCAAAGCCTGTAAGCTTGGTGTGCGAGGCGTCGGTCCGACGCATGTAAACAACAGCCGGCTGGACCGACGCCCCGCATCTCCGGCCACAAGAAGGAGAGCGTCGCTTGTTTGTGTGTGCCTGTATGTTGTTGTTAAGTATCGAAAAGTAGTGTAAAGTGGCTGTTTTTGCCATAAAGTTATCTCCAATGAAATCATCATCACAACTCAACCAGTTGACTTAGAGAGCTCTACTTAACGCCATTCTACAGGTAAATAACACAGCTACGCTTGGGGATGCGTGGGAATGCGGGAAACAGTCAGAATAACAAATATATGGTAGCCTAGCCTAGACGTTTTTCGGCCAAAACACCCGGGTTTCGGGGAATATTTATGTAATGCGTAGCCGGGGCTGGAGGGTTAATTATACTAGACACTTTTAAATAATTTCAATGATTACTTAACCCGGGAACAGCGAGAACACGCTTAAGAGGTTTTGGTGGGCAAAGGCGAGGAACCTCTTCAGAGGTAAGGCCTAAACAAAATGTTTAAAAGGCCCCAGTAGTACTTAAAACAAGCGAAATGGTGATTACACAGGCCTTTCTTTTTCGTGACTCCTCTGGCCGCCCCAGGTGCCCATGTCAGCACCTTGAGGTCAACAGAAGCCTGGGGTCAGTTTTTAGAGCTGAAGCCCGACTTGACCTTCTTGGTGATAGGAGGGAACGAGATAAGGAGCGGGGTCAGTCCGTGAGAGATAGCGGAGGGGATCGAGGTCCTAGCTGAGGAGGTGGTGCGGCTCTCGGGGGGAGAAGTCCGGGTGATTGGGGTAGAGATGCGGCAGGCTCCACGAGGGGTCTCTACGGACGAGTTTAACCGCATTAGAAATGCGGTTAACCGTTGGCTAAAGCGCCATATCCCATTCACCCGGGAGCGCTATCAGTCAATGAATACCTCTGAGGCTAACTTCGGTCCCGACGGAGTACACCTCACGCACGAGGCTTCAAAGCGTCTCTTTTCGGAGATCCTGGCCACCTGTCCCCGGTTCTTTGGGCAGGACGAGTATGCCTTGGTCGCCAGGTCATACGACGAGATGTTTGCCCACCATGACGTTAGAGTGGATCGACAAAATCAGTATAGTCTATAATAATAATCCTTCAAAGTCGGTACAGTCTATCTATCTATCTATTGCCTGATGCCGTGATCCCCGAAGGGGTGGCCACGAACGAACCGCCCCCATGCACCTCTGTCCCCAGTCAGTCGACGCCCCTCCCCCCAACCAGCACCACCTTCGTTCATGTACTTCCTCACTCCATCCTTCCACCTCATATTCGGTCTACCTCTCCCCCTCTGTCCCTCCACCTCGCTCTCATACACCCTCTTAGTCATTCTCTCGCTTTCCATACGTTCCATATGGCCGAACCATCTCAAGTTGTTCCTTTTCACACTTTCCAGCACATCTAGCTCCACACCACACCTCCTTCTTACTTCCTCATTAGTCTGTCTATCCCTCCATGTAACTCCGCACACACTCCTTAAGTAATTAATTTCCACTGCTCTCACTCTTGGTCTGAGTCTCTCAACCAACGTCCATGCTTCGCTTCCGTAAGTCAGTGTCGGGATTACCACACTGTCATGCAAGGACTTCTTCACTTCCATACTGACCACCCTATTTCTTGTTACTGCTTTTAGCGTTCCTACAACCCTCTTCCCCTGTTGTACCCTCTCCCGCACCTCTTCATCCATAGTCCCATCTTTACTCAACACACTGCCCAGATACTTAAAAGAGTTGACGATCTCCATAGCCTGACCGTTCAGCTTCACCTCACACTCTGTGACTTCACCCCTTTCGAAGACCATAACCTTGCTCTTCCCCGTATTTACCTTCAAATTCCGTTTTTCGCACACTGTTCCAAACTCATTTACCAGACCCTGCAACTCCCATTCATTATCACTCATCAGAACTGTATCATCCGCAAACAGCAGTATAGGTAGCTTCCACTCAATTCCCTCCCTTTTCAGCGATACACCAACATCCACTGCTCTTGATAGTATTTCTTTCATAACTCCATCCATATACAGTGGAATCTCCAATCTCGATCATAATTGGTTCCCACAAATACCGATCGAGATTCGAAATATCGAGATGCGAAGTTAACTTCTTATGGGAAAAAATACAATCGGTTCCAGCCACTTGCCGACTAACCTACATCAAATCTGTCAATTTTCACATTTGCCCCCCACAATCACATGCAATATATATAATATGTTAAAATAGATAAAATTAATAATGAGAGTTTTATTTTTACCTTATATTTATTGATAAAGAGGTTTGTGTGGTTGATTGTTGGTTCCGAGGCGAACGCAGTTAGGTTACTGCGTCTCCGCACCCGGCGCACAGTCACCGTCAACAATTCTTGCAATTGCTTCCCTCACCCTGTCACCACTAGTACCGGCATTTTATGAATGCGATAAAAAAAGGTCCAGGTAGACGACTTCACAATACAAGTTTTCAAGCGAATGGCGGATGTGTGACTGGTACACCAAGTGGCCGCTAGATCTACCGACTTTAATAAATTTTCCATGGTATAAAGTTTAATCAAGTTTTCTTTTGTCTTTACTATTATTATATATTAGATTTTCCTCATACAAATAATAATGTATATTAAAACATGGTAAAGTAATTTATATTACTACGTAAATGAAAGCGGCAGAGACAGGTTAGACTACCGCTTGAGACGATCGATACTAGCGGTACATTAGTATACAGGTGAACAAAACACAATGACTGTGAGGTTCACACATCGATTTGGTCAAGATTAATCTGTTTATATTAGTATATAAGCATCTAGCATCGATATTTAGCTATTAGCTATCGAGATTAAAGTTTTTTCATCGAGATTTGTGATTGGGGAGAGCTTGAAGGTGGCATCGAGATGCGAAATATCGAGATGAGATTGATCGAGATATGTGAGCCTACTGTATACAGTAAACAACCACGGGGACATCACACACCCCTGTTTCAAACCAACATTCAGGTCAAAGAACTCGCTCTGCTCACTCTCCACACGTACTGCCGCCTTTGCACCCTCATACATGCTCTTCACTGCTTTCAGCAACTTGCCCTCTACTCCGTATATTCTAAGTACTTTCCACAAACCTTCTCTATCCACTCTGTCATAGGCCTTCTCCAAGTCCATAAAGGCAACATACACCTTTTGTTTCTTCTCCAGATACTTTTTTCTCCACAACACAATTCAGGGTAAAAATCTGATCTACACATCCTCTTCCCTTCCTAAAACCTCCCTGCTCGTCGCCTATCCATTTCTCCGTTCTCACTCTCACTCTCTCAATCACTACCCTACTGTATACCTTCCCTACTACGCTTAGAAGACATATGCCTCGGTGGTTACCACACACTCCTCTTTCCCCTTTGCCCTTATATAGGGGGACTATTATGCCAGTCTTCCAGTCATCGGGTGCACTCCCCTTCTCCCATGCTAGTTTGCACATTTTCCATACCCATTCTATCACTATCTCACCACCATACCTCAACATTTCCCCACACACTCCATCTGTTCCTGGTGCTTTCCCCAACTTCACTCTTTTCATGGCTTCCCACACTTCTGACCTCCTGATCCCCACCTCCTCCTCCACTACTTCTCTTCTTCTCCCTCCCATACCATATCCAGCTATGTTTGCTGGCTCTTCATTCCTTTCATTTAGCAACTCACTGAAGTACTCCCTCCATCTTTCGACTCTCTCTTGCTTCTCGGCTAGCATTCTCCCATTCTTATCTTTCACACCCTTACTGTTTCCCTTGCTACCTTCCCTAACTTTCTTGACTTCTTTCCAGAACAGTTTCTTACTCTCCCTCCATTTTACACTCAGATTCCTTCCAAATTCCTCATCTACTCTTCTCTTACTTTCCTTCACTACTCTCTTCACCACCCTCTTACTCTCCACGTACCTCGCTCGTTTCTGTCTCTCGGAATCTTCATTCCCTCTGCTACCCAACCACTCTCTATATGCTTTCTTCTTTTCTTCCACAGCTATTCGTACCTCTTCTGTCCACCATGCTGTACCTTTCACTCCCCTCCCTCTTCTCCTCACTCCACACACCTCCTCACATGCTGCACAGATCTCATCCTTAAACACCTTGCTCATCTCCTCCACTTCCTCCATAACTTCCAGGTCGAACCCACCTAGTCGTCTTTCCACTGCTCTCCTGTACTCCTCCCTGATTTCCTCCTCCTGCAACCTCTCCACCCTCCTCACCATTCCACCCTCCTCTCGCCTCCCTCCCGCTCTCCTCACCCACTTCTTTTGTATCCTAACCTTAGCTACCACTACATAATGATCAGACAGACCCCCTCCAATACCCCTATACACCCTAGCATCCATCACAGATTTCTTCATTCGTTCATCCACACATACATAATCAATCAATGACTTTCGTTCCACCACTGTCTTATCCTTCATCGTCAACATCCGTTTCCATGTGTACCTGTGGATCATTCTGTGTCGGAAGAAGGTGTTGGCTATCCACAGCCTCCTCCCCACACATACGTCCACAAGTGCACTACCATTCCCATTCACCTCTGATGGTACCCCCCACCCTCCCACCACTCCCTCAACTTTCCTATCACCCACCTTACCATTCATATCCCCAATCAGAAATATTCTTTCGTTCTTGTCAAACTTCTCCAGGCACGCCTCCACATTCATCCAGAACTCCTCTTTCTTTCTTTCAAGTATATCCTCTGTCGGGGCATACACGCATACAATCACCCACGTTTGTATTCCTACTTTCATTCTCACCCACACAATCCTTGAACCCACAGACCCATACTCTCTTACACATTCCTTCCATTTGCTACTTACAAACAAACATGCACCTTCTCTCGCTGTTCCTTCACTCACTCCAGCACACACACCCATTCCACACTCCCACTCTCTCACATCTGAACCTTTCCATTTGGTCTCTGTCATTCCACATACATCCAGCCTGGCATTCACTAACACTTCCAGAACCTCTCTCTCTTTTGTGCCATCATTCATGCCACTAACATTCCACTTAGCCATTCTCAGAATGTCCGAAGGCATGTCCTTAGTCGGTCGTGGTTCGTCAACGTTGGTTCCGTCCGCATCCGAGGCTGTTCGTTCGTTTTTCCTTGCTTCGATATTTTTTCCGGGTGGGGGTCGCAAGCCCACCGACCCAACCTCTTTAGTCGCCTCTTACGACACGCAGAAGGCACGTGGGGCATATTCTATTCCCTAACCCCCAGGGGGGTCGGTACAGTATACTATTTAAATTTTGATTACGAATCCTTTAGGCCCAAATTATATCACAATTGATTGGCACTAAGATTAAAATCATTCATACTGTACTGTATCATATATTCAAAAGTTTAGGTTATTCAATCTGGATTAAAATTATACTATCAAATACTGTAACTTCTTTATTCATTCACACATCTTCCTAAATTCTACTCTCGTCGTGTGCCCTGGAGGCGGGGTAATATGATAGCTGATAGGCTGAGTGTGTGTTAATCCAACTCAAAACACTTTTTCCTTGTGACTTCTTGATATGAACTTTTCTTGTGTACAATTTTCACATTTATTAAATTTAATAATATAAAATTAGCAGTACCCATTGAGTTTAGCCTGTTTAAATTACCCTATTGGCTCTCTCGCTCTTAAAATTCTTGAAATTATTATAACTTTAAATCGGTACCTCTTTTTTTTTTTTTTTTACATCTAGAGATTTTTGGCCTATACTGTATTGTACTAAAGTTCCCTCCCGGCTTTTCTTAACTTATGGTGTAATGATTCTGTAATTTCTGGATCTAGATCATAACTATTATGTAAAGAGTTAAATTGAAAGGCTCCAGATTGCTAGTCTACATTGCGCACAATTCTTATTCCGCATTTCGTGAGGGTGTTTTATTTTCAGCTCGCGATTTAATTTGATTTCTCGGAGTACTGTATTGTTGTCCACAACTTAGTCGGTCTGGCATTGATAGTTTGATAGTTTGATTTAACGTCAATAAATTTCCTTCCCGTATAATCATGGCTAAAAGTGTTCAAAGGCGTCGGGCTGGGCTTAAGGGCTCTTTGACGGTCTTGACCTCTGACATCGACGAATTCCTTGATTCGGCGTCTAGAGTGGAGGTGGAGGCCAGGTTGCTCAGTATTCAAAAGCAACTTGACAAGTATGAGGTCACACAGGAGGACCTGGCCGACACTTACGAGACGGACGCCGAGTATATCGAGGAGTTAAGAGAGGATACCCTATATATGGAGGACATACAAGTAATCGTTGCCACACTGAAGGGGATCTTGATTCCAGAGGTCAAGAAGGAGCCAAAGAAATGAAATAGGAGGAAATTTGTTAGAAGCAGTTAAGAGTTTTTATGAAGGGAGCAGAGCATGTGTGAGAGTAGGAAATGGTGAGTTGAGTGAATGGTTTGAGGTAAAGGTAGGTTTGCGACAGGGTTGTGTAATGTCACCATGGCTGTTTAATATGTTTATGGATGGTGTGGTGAGGGAGGTGAAAGGAGAACTATGGGAAGAGGATTGGGTTTAGTAGGAAAGAATGGTAGAGATTGGGAGTTGAATCAGTTGCTGTTCGCTGATGACACAGCATTGGTGGCGGATTCTGATGAAAACTGCAGCGGGTAGTCAAGAGAGTTTGGTGTGGTTTGTGGAAGGAGAAACTGAAGGTGAACGTCAATAAAAGTAAAGTAATGGTGTGTAATAGGGGAGAGCATAGGGTGAATCTAGATGTGAGACTGGATGGGGAAATATTGGAACAAGTAGAGTGTTTTAAATATCTAGGAGGAACAATAAGCAGGAGTGGAGGTATGGAAGTGGAGGTAAAACAGAGAGTGTGAGGAAGGAAGGTTTTCGGAGCAATGGAAGTATGTGGAAGCCGAGAAATCTCGGAGTGAAAGTAAAAAGTGCACTGTATCAAGGAATTGTTGTGCCAACAGTGATGTATGGGGCTGAGACATGGGCTCTGAAGAAAAAGGAGAAAAGAGGGCTGGATGTGATGGAGATGAGCTGCTTGAGGAGTATGTGTGGAGTTACTCGTAGACACAGATTGAGGAATGAAGAGATACGTAGGAGAGTGGGGCAGCAGGAACATTTGTCAGCCAGAGTGGACAGAAGGGTGCTGAGCTGGTATGGTCATGTTGAACGAATGGGAGATGAAAGGCTTACAAAGAGAATATGTGAGTCAGGTACAAGGGGAGATAGAAGGGCAGGAAGACCCCCATTGAGATGGAGAGACTGTGTAAGAAAGGCTTTGGATGATAGAGGAATGACTATAGATCAGGCAGGGGAAGTGGTGGTGGACAGGAGTGAATGGAGAATGCTTGTGAATACTTGAGTGAACACGTGGTCATTTGGAATAAGGGGTCGGGCGCAAGTTGGACTAGATAATAGTCCATCAGGCTCCTGGCCCGGGGAGACGATTAATATGAAGGGTGCGCCTGGAAGTGTGGTGGGAGGGCTTGTGGCTTTGGCTCCGCTGCATGTCTGCCTGCCGAGATCGGAACCTCTCCGGGTGGTCAGGGGCCGGGGGAGTGCTGGAGCGACCTTGGTAACCCTGGTCTCTGGGTCTTCTCCTGGGTGACCTGGATGTGTGAGAGTTTGTGTTTTTTATCTGTGTTTATTTTTTGTTTTATGTTGTTTTTGTGTTTTCCCTGTTCTTGCTCTGTCTTGAGTCGGCTACCCCCAAATGGGGATTGGGCCTGAGCATATAGATAGATAGATAGATAGATAGAAGAAGGAGCCAAAGAAATCCGCAGTCAAATTACCACATCTTACTCTTCCAAAATTTGAGGGTGATGCCACATTGTGGTCGGGATTTTGGGAGATGTTCAAATGTACCATCCATGACAATCCCGACCTCACAGATATACAACGCTTCACCTATCTAAAGGGTCAGCTTCTGGGTGATGCACATAAGCTAGTCGAAGGATTCATTATCGAAAGTGCAAGTTATGCCCCAGCAATAGAGCTCCTGCAAGAGACATATGGGCATCCAGATCGAATCAAGGCAGCTTATGTTACCAAATTCAATCAATTAGCGTCACCCAAACACCAAACAGCTGACCTGAAGGACTTCTATGCCAATACAGAGAGTGTGATGAGGTCAATCATTAGCCATGGTATTTGTTTGGAGGAATTTTGTGTGGTGACTCTTGTCAATAAGTTACCATCGCCACTAAAAGAAACCATAAAACGGGAAATGGGAGACTTGAGCCTGGATTATAAGAAATTTACCCATTGCTTCCAGGCTGAAGTGTACAATCTGGCGGGTCAAGACAGAGTAGGGGGTACACCCATGGCTATGGCAACATTTACCGCCCAAAGTGAGTACAGGAAATTCAACTGTGTTCTGTGTAGTGGCACCAATCATTTATGGTACAAGTGTATGAAGTATAAGAAAGTTAAAAGAGCCCGTCAACTACGTCTCTGCACTGGGTGCTTGTCAAACAAAAGAGCATGGCCATTCGGGTTGTACTAATCCTAACATAAGAAGCTGCAAGTTTTGTAAGGGCAAACACTTTCATTCCCTGTGTACACAAAAACAAGGGAAGGAAAGTAGACCAGCGGAGGATAACACCAAGAGAGAGCATACTGCTGCTACTTCAACTACAATGTCCGTTGCCACAGGTAAAAATACAGTAATCTTGCCCACCGTACAGCTGCCGGTAAAGGGTAAGGATAATAATTGTGTTAAAATCAGATTGCTACTTGACCAATGTTCTCAGAGGACCTTTGTGAATGTTGAGTGGTACTTGAAAAGTAGACAGAATGGATAAAAAACACCATCTGAGGAAGAGCACTTTATTGACAATGTTTCGCAGATAGTGACCTGATGAAGCTATCTGCGAAACGTTGTCAATAAAGTGCTCTTCCTCAGATGGTGTTTTTTATCTGACCTTTGTGAAGTCTTCTGTTCTATCCTCCCTTTCCTACATTTCTAAAGGAACTGAGGAGTTATGTCTTCACGGATTTACCGGAAAACAAGCCTCTAGGGAATATAACGTGGCACTGCAATACAAACACAGAGGTAAATAGTGGTTGATGAATTGCCAGAACATAAAGGTGAACTTAACCTAGTCTAAACTGGTTAGTTTAAAAAGTAAAGGCATAAAATTAGCCGATCCTCACGCAACGGACACAGATCAGCTGGAGCTGCTCATCGGTTCGGATCACTACTACAATATAGTGCGACCTGGGTATAAAAGGTCAGGTAGCCTAATTCTGCTTCCTACCAAGTACGGGTACGCCATAAGTGGTTCATATGTGGCACAGCCTACCAGCTCCAGCACAGAAGTAATTACTGTATTGAAAGTAGCAGTAAACCCAATAGACGAATACATGTCCACTGGTAATATTCCACCATGCAAAAATGACTTAAACGTTTTGTGGGAATTAGATCACATCGGGATTACCCCTAAGGAATACTCACAGGTTGAGCGTCAAGCACTATCGTCGTATGGGGATACCGTTACCTACGATCCCGACAGCCAACAGTATAAAGTGAGACTGCCCTGGAACAAGTGCAAGGATCAGCTGCCAACTAACAAAGGTTTGGCCATAGGACGTCTTCGGGGTCTTCAGAGAAGATCCATCAAAGAGCCTGACTTTTGCGAGGAATACTCAAAAGTCAAAGGAGCAGGTGTCCCGGGGTTTTATAGAAGAGGTGCCTTTTGATAAATCAGATACCGGACATTACTTGGCTCATCATGGAGTAGTCAAGGAGAGCAAAACTACGCCAGTGCATATCGTCTTCGACTGTTCCGCCAGGATGAGTGATCGTCAGCCTAGTCTTAATGACTGCCTGTATACTGGACCTTCACTGGTGCCAGACTTAGCGCAGGTTTTGCTCCGGTTTAGACTCGATAAGTATGCCTGGGTGTCTGATATTGAGAAGGCATTTCTGATGTTAAGACTCCATGAAGACGACCAGGACTATACGCGGTTTATGTGGCCTAAATTTCCAAGGCAGCTAGATTCCCCCCTCATTTGTTACCGGTTCCGGGCAGTTTTATTTGGCGCGACGTGTTCCCAATTTCTTTTAAACGCCACCATTTTAAAACATTCGTCGAATGTCAGTGCAGATCCGCAGGTTATTCATCAGATTCGTTCAGAGCTATACATCGACAATTTACTGGGTACAGGTAATGATGAAGATTTCCTGATTGATACCTATGGTGTAGTCCGAAAAATTATGAATGACGCCCATCTACATTTGCGTGAGTGGGCGACAAATAATTCTGTTTTGCGGACTGTACTGCAACGGCATGGTGTGGCGGCTGTAGGCTACAGCAGGAACATGTTAGAGTGCTAGGGTTGTTTTGGGAATCGGATACCGATACCCTCTCATTCGGCGTTCAGTACGCGCAATATTCGCAGATTACAAAACGGATTTGCTTGAGTATGACGGCTAAACTTTTTGACCCCTTGGGGATAGTTCTACCAGTGTCGATCAAATCAAGATTATTCCTTCAGCAATTATGGAGGATAAAATTAGGTTGGGATGAGGTTTTGACTGGCGATCTGGTTCAGGAGTGGGACGACATTATTTTGGATCTTCGTCTCTGTAAGGGTTTTAATTTTCCTCGGAGAGTTGTCATGGACCATCCTGTTTCCATTCATGCCTTCTCAGACGCTAGCAAGGTCGCATACGGCACCGCCACATACTTTGTTGACACAAGTGGCAGCCGTCTAGTCATGGCGAAGGCAAAAGTCGCCCCGATCAAATCCCTTTCCACCCCAAAATTAGAGCTGACTGCAGTTCTGTTGGCTGCTAGACTCGTTCACTTTATAGAGGACACTTTTAAAAATTTGCTAAATATCTCGGAGACAGTTATATGGAGTGACAGCCAAATTACGCTCTACTGGTTACATAGCCGAAAGAAGCTACCAGTGTACGTCACCAACCGTGTCGACGAAATTCATACCTTGCTCCCAACCGCACAGTTCCGGTATGTGTCTACCAAAGAGAATCCAAGTGACTGCATTACTCGTGGTGTCTCTGCTAAATTTCTCGAATCTTCTGCGTTGTGATGGAATGGCCCATGCTGGCTTAACACATTACGAGCGGGTGGGTCGGTAACTTCTATTACCCGCCATGCGGGTGGTTTTACCCTAAATGGGGTTGTTTCCGTGCTCTTTTTCATGCATAAACAAGACCCAGAGCGTAATACAAGTATATATCCCTGAAAGGGCGTAAACAGAGCTTTCCAATGACACCCGAACCATCCTTCTACGACCACTGGTTCTCTTGCAACGATCGTGCAACACGAGTGCAAAAACCCTAAAATAAGGTAATTTCCTTACATAATTCCCTGTGTAGCGAGTGAGAGAGGGTGGAGGACGGTGTAATAAATTTCAGTCGACCCACGGCGGTGGTGGCGAGCGGTCAGGAGGGAATCTATGCTCCGCGCGCCGCTCAGCTCTCTCTCAGAGCACATTACGTGCTCAAAATTGCACTCGACATCTGTCGAGGCCCTCATATGGACACGTTTTCTTTAACTCGACATATGTTGCGCGCCGATGGTTAAGGGTTAATAATCCCAACGAATGGCCAGAAAATATAGATTTGAGCTAGAACACACTGCTATTGTGGCACCGGTAATTGACTCGGTGCCTGACGAAGACACACGGTTATGGGACTGGGATAGATTCAGCAGCTATTAGAAGTTGCAACGTGTTACAGCATGGGTGATACGATTTGTAGAAAATGTAAAAGCAAAAATCAAAGGCACACCGCCCACAGGTAGTTACGCTTACCTCAATGTGAAGAAGATCAGAATTGCAGATAAATTATTACATAAGCTCTGTCAACAAGAAATATATACGCAGGAATATAAATTACTGGTTAAGGGAACAAAGTCCAGGAATAACCTGATCAACCAGTTGGGCTTACACTTGAAGGGGGACTTGATACATTGCGGAGGCAGATTACGATTGGCAGCCCTCTCTGAGGCAAGTAAGTATTGGGTGGGTGCCCAACCCCGAAAGGAGTTGAAATAGGAGAGCTATCCCCCCGCCAAAGGCGGCTTTCTAGGGCCTTTCCTAGCTGATGCTGAGAGGATTGGGTTCTAGTTATGTGGTGATGGGCTGGTCTATCAGAGTGAGAGCTGAGCGATCTCTGCCATACCCATAGCTTACTCTGACTGTTCCTTTTACTTATATATCTTCTAGAACTCAAGTGACGGCGTCTTTTCCGTGGATTGACCTCCCTACTGCCAACCTAGAAGTTGGCAGATTGGGAGCCAAAGCGTCACATTTTTCCCTTGCCCCTCAACTTTCCCTTCATAATTGCTGAGGGGCACAGGGCCTTGGGTGGGGCTTTGGTTTCCCGGGTGTTTCCGCACCCTCCTTAGCTCCCTGCCTTGGAGTGGCTTCGGTCACCCGGGCTTTGTTAGTGGTAAGCAGGGAGGGTTTTGTGGGGGCGCTTGTTTATGGCCTTGGCCTTGCTCGAGACCTTGGGGTTGTTCGGCCAGACAGCCTGGGGAACAACAACAACAACTGCCCCCCAATCATCCCTTCACCCATGTTATCATCGATAGGTGTCACCGACTCTGTTGTCATTATGGGGTTGGTCAAATAGTCACCTATGTAAGACAACGATGGTGGGTGCCTAGAATCAGGCAGGTGGTCAAGAAAGTCCTACGCAAATGCTTAAAGTGTAGAAGAGTACAGGGAACACATTATGATCCCGTCAGAATTCCTCCCTTACCAAACCTGCGAACCACCCCAGGTGACCCTTACAAAGTTACCGGGGTTGACTACAGTGGAGCAATCCCTGTGAAAGATTCACCCAATCTTAAGGTGTATATGATACTTTTCACCTGTGCCGTTACCAGGTCAATTCACCTGGAACTGGTCACCAACCTCACTTGTGATAGCTTCCTACATGCCTTCCGAAGATTCTGCAGTAGACAGGGATATCCACGTATCATGCTGAGTGACAATGCAATGACTTTCATAGGGGCATCTACATATCTCAAAGAAGTGAGCAACAATCCTAAGATTCAGACCTGCCTAGCGGATGTAAATTGCGAATGGCGTTTCATTCCCGCCAGAGCGCCTTGGTTTGGCGCCATATGGGAGAGAGCCATAGGCATCGTGAAGGTGGGTCTGAAGAAGGTGTTGGGTAGAGCTCTCATCTCGATTGAGGAACTCAACACCATACTCTTGGAGATTGAAGCCACCGTAAATGATCGCCCTCTATACTATGCTTCTGGTGATTTGGAAGACCTTACCCCAATCACACCCTCAGTACTGGTACGTGGATACAGACTGCGGGATCTTCCTGAAGAGCATGATGAGGATACTATGGAAGATCCAGACTACACAAGTAAGGACGTGATATCGGCCCGCTACAAATATATTCGTAAATTATCGTGAGATATTTGGCATCGCTGGTCAACAGAATATCTGGTGACTTTAACCCTCCAGACCCGGTTGGGCTCTGAGGCCTCCATAAAAAACACACTCCGCGCTACCCGGTAGGGCTCTGAGGCTCCGGCAGCTTGAAAGCCTGTAAGCTTGGTGTGCGAGGCGTCTGTCCGACGCATGTAAACAACAGCCGGCTGGACCGACGCTGCGCATCTCCGACCACAAGAAGGAGTGCGTCGCTTGTTCGTGTGTGCCTGTATGTTATTGTTAAGTATCGAAAAGTAGTGTAAAGTGGCTGTTTTTGCCACAAAGTTTTCTCCAATGAAATCATCATCACAACTGAACCAGTTGACTTAGAGAGCTCTACTTAATGCCATTCTATAGGTACGAAACACATCTACGCTTGAGGATGCGCGGGAATGCGGAAGCAGTCAAAATAACAAACATACGGTAGCCTTGGCGTAGACGTTTTTCGCCCAAAACTCCCGGGTTTTTGGCAAATTATAGAATACAATAGCCGGGGCTGGAGGGTTAACCCTTAACTGTCGGCGCCCGGCTATTGTCGAGTGAAATAAATGTGGCCTATGTGGCGGGTCACGGCTATTGTCGAGTGCAATTTTGAGCACACTATGTGCTCTGAGAGAGAGCGGAGCGGTGGGAGGAGTGTAGGTTACCTCATGACCGCTCGCCACGGTGGCCGTGGAGCTACTGAGATGTACTCCACCCTCTCTCACTCGTTTCACACGTAATAATGTAAGAAAATTACCGTATTTTAGCGATTTTGCCCTTCGGTTGCACGATCGTTGCAAGACAACCAGTGATCGTAGAAGGATGGTTCGGGTGTCATTGGAAATCTCAATTTACGCACTTTCAGGGATACATACTTGTATTATGCTCTGGGTCTTGTTTATGCATGAAAAAGAGCACGGAAACAACCCCATTTATGGTAAAAAAAAACGCTGGGCGGTACATAGAAATTACCGCCTAGGCCGCTCGTTGAGTGTTAAGGGAAGCGCAAAACAATAAACTAACACCATTAAAAGGTCATTGGCCTAGGGTAGGGGACGTGGTAACCATCCATGAAGAGGGCCCGCGCGCATTCTGGAAATTGGGTCGGATAGAGGAGTTGTTACCAGGTCGTGATGGTGAGGTTCGGGTAGCGAAGGTTCGCACCAGGACTGGAGTAATCACACGGCCAACAGTACGACTATATCCTCTTGAGGGTGACCTCGATCGCAAGGACACCCCCTCGGATCAGTTATCCATTGATGTCCCCTCCCTGGCTCCTACCTCGGCGCAGCCTGTTGACGCGTCCGGCGGACACCCCAGTCGACAGGCAGCCAAGATATCCTCCCAAGCTTGGCGGGATAAGATTGCCTCCGGGCAAATCTAATCATGTAAATTTTGTATATTTTCTGTTGGTGGGAATATGTCCATACTTAGTATACTCTATCTAGTATGAACAGTCTCGATGTTACGTAATCGGGGTTGATGTAGCGTTACGTATCTTTCCGTAGTCTTAAGTTGAACGCTTCCGTAGTCTTAAGTTGAACGCTTCCATAACCTTGGTCGAACGTTCCATGATTGGGTAGAATATATTATTCTGTAGTTGTATATGGGAAAGTATTGTAGGATTATAATTCCCATATATATATATATATTTGTATTATTTAAGATGGTTCATAAGTATCCCATTGTAAAAAAGATGGGATACATTTTCCATATGTTATGCGCGTGCGCGGTAGGTCACGACAGAGACAAACACAACGCGCTCTCACTCACTCTGCAACCAACCTCCGTCCCAGCTACACACGCTAAGCCTTCTTCATATAGTTTCATCTATTAGGTGTTTTCGCTTCACTTTCATCTCATATTTCATATAGTCACTACATCATCATCTTTGTTAGTTAGCACAAAAGTAACGTAAATATCTAGCCTATCCTAGCCTATTGTAGCCTCTTTCCATACGCTTGTTTACCTTACTAACCACTTCAAGTCAACTAGCCTATTTTCCGCCATCCTCCAATCATCAGCTGAGTTCATCTAACGGGTAATTATTCTATATGGTTAATGCTTCTTCCAAATTAATAATATACAGTCCACTTTATCTAGATTAACCAAAATAATGATATTTATCGTAAAATGACGATTTTAGGTGGGAATGGGGCCTAATATTGTCGCCTGGCGGTAGGGTGTCCATTACACACAGGTCACCTTTAAGGGGATGACAATCTACAGTGTTATGCAAATCTTAAGAGTCATAATATATCACATTTAACACATTTAGCACATATATATATCCATACAGTATACACAAGCGAAATAAAGAAATGATAAACTCAAAAAGTAAGCAAGAAATTAATACTGACTGACTTGGCATAGAGCCAATCACAGGCTCTGCTTCACTTATTACTTATAATATAAAATAGGCAGCGACGGCATTTCATATCTTGCTTTTGTTTACAGTATTATATCTGCGTTATTTATGTGTTCCCTGTGATAGTTCATTGCTCTTAAGGTTTGGATATCACTCTAGATTAATAATTATTATTTGAATTAATTAAACCTATCTATATATTCCATATTTATTAATTAAACTAGATAAGTCTTAGTAATTCTAATGTGATAAGTGATATCCTGAACCTAAAGAGCTATAAAATATCACATAGACACATATACTGTACAACGTAGATATCATACAGTAAACTCAAGCAAGGGAAGAAATGCCGTCACTGCCTATTTACAGTAAATGTGTAAATGTGGGGTAGAGGTATTAAGTGTTCAACATAGAGCTAAACAAATTAGAGTTTGAATAGTGCCTCCGACAGGAGGAGGATATTCTTTGGTTTTCCTTGCAACATTTACCCCTTGAGATTCATGACGCATTTGGCAGTTCATTGTGACCCTTTTTCGACGATTTTATACAGCATAAGAAAGACCTTTGGGATGTAAACTATAATTTGTTAACAGTGATTAAATTATAGAAATATTATTTCTATATCCATATTAATCACGAGTGAAGTAGCTTAAATGATGCAGGACTAGGTATCAAATGTATTATTATGATAGTTACAGACACAAATACTTATACTAAATTGACAAGTAGAATCTGTTTCATCTTTATAGTCCTTCATTTACTACCATTTCACACACATTTGTTTTCACTCACCATCACCTCCATTAGTTATAATGGTGACACAAGGTTATATTGTTTCTGTTGTAATTGTTCATACATTACTTCCAATTATGGGTTTTAATAAAGTGCACGTCCGTAATTTGTTAACAAATAACCTATAACTCAAATAAATAATATCTACACTGCATCATTATTATAATAATCAATGTTTAAACAAACTGCCTGGAGAATTTAGTATATGGTGAAACCACAACAAACACTTCGGCTTAGGACTCTAAAAAAAAAAAAAAAAATATCTTTTAACCCATAAAAGGCGAGCTGTGTGTATTGAACACCACTGTTCTGGGCGACGATATTAGGCTGGCTCCATTCATGCCTATAATCGTAATTTTACGATAAATATCGTTATTACTTATTGATATGCGCCTATTTTACCTTCACTATGAAGATAGTAACCTGTAACAACAATAAAACAAGTCGGAATAATGTTTTTATGGTCAAAATCGCGAATAAACTTGGAGCAGCCCATTCATGAATTGTGGAGCAAAGTGAGGCAGCCCCTCCCTTCGCGAGGCCTCAAGCCTGACTCACTCACACACTCCCTTACGCAACACACTCGCTAGTCACATGACCACACCATAAAACCGGCTTGGAGATGCTTACACGAAAATCTACCAACGAATTAGAGAATAATAGGGAAAATAGGTGATAATTGAAGGGGGGAGGGGAACGGGGGGAAGGAGGGGATGTGGAGGAGTGATATGAAGTATAGAGGGAAAAAATAAAATAAATGCTACTGGGGCCTTTTAACCCATTGGCACACGATGACTCGTTCAGAGTCATTAGGTATTTTTTTCCTAGGTGCACGATGACTCTTTAAGAGTCATTAAACATAAAAATATTCGCCAAAAATTTAGTTTTCGTCTGACGCGCGTCATATTTGGCATATACTGTATATTAAGTATTAAGTCTAGTTCAATGGGTACAATTGACAACCCCCTCAGTTTAACGGTTTACTCACAGCTGGCTGGGAAGGGAGCAGAGTACAGCTCAGTCTGTTTTTCGATACTTTCACGTTTATTCGTGTATCTCAGTAACTATTTGGTTTATAGTAATTCTGAAGTTAACAGTGGAATCCTCATTAAATTCCACTTCCATATATGTATGCAAATCAAAAATGTTGTGGGCAAACGTTTGAGCTAGTGCGACTTGGAGATAAGGTATTTAATTTTTTGTTTACAATTCTTATTTCGGAGTGCCCCAATGTGGTTGTTTTGTATTTATTCTATGTTTTTATTTGCTTATCTTCAAGTTCAATCAATAACAAAGCTGATGGTCCCTCATTAATCCAAATACAAGGATTTTTTGGTGGATAAAAACGACACAGAAACAAATTATCGCCGAGAACAAAACTGGCTCTGAGTGAGCTGAGATATATTTTGGGAGTGGGAAAAACTTTGATTGGAAACTATAGGTGCGCCAAAGGGTTAAAATGTTTTTTTAGGCCTTCTCTCTTAAGAGCTTTGCCGCCGTTGCCCAGTAAAACTTCTTTAGAGCTTTCTCGCCGTTGCCGGGTTAAGTACCGTAAATATAAAACCCAGAGCGAAGAAGTTATTTTATGTATTTTATTTATTTATTTTTTTATTTTTTTTTTATTTTTTTTATTTTTTTATATTTCTGGTATACACCAGGTTCGGCCCCACATGGACACTCTTCGCGTATAAGCTATATATGAACTTGTGAAAAGTGTGTATATATCTATCTATATCTATTCATTTCACGTGGAAGAAAGTAAAGGGTACCGGTATTTTATAATATGTACCCAACCCTCGCATTTACTTTTCACAGCATGAATTTGAGAAATATTGGATTGAGAAAATAATATATTCAGCAAATTGATGGTATATACAGCTAATAGCTACAAAAAATATAATAATATTTAGGGAAAAAACCCCAGTTTACAAATATATGCCACCGTATATAAATAAGGCTATATCAATAGTGCTCTTAGTTTAATGATGTGTTGCATGGGCAACCAAAAACTTTACCGCTACTCTTATTGTTGGAGAAGACGATAATCAAACGCAAAACATTTCCGCTGCGTTTTTAACGCCTTACGAGCGGGCCCGTCAGTAACTTCTACTACCCGCCAAGCGGGTGGTTTTACCCTAAACGACCTTGTTTCCGTGCTCTTTTTCATGCATAAACAAGAGCCAGAGCGTAATACAATTATGTATCCCTAAAAGGGCGATAATTGAGCTTTCCAATGACACCAGAACCATCCTTCTACGACCACGCGTTCTCTTGCAACGATCGTGCACGAAGAAGGAAAAATCCCTAAAATACAGTAATTTCCTGGCATAAGTCCCTGTGTAGCGAGGCAGTGAGTGTGGGTGTGTGTGGAGTAGGGCCCAGTGCTGGCGCGGGAGCCGTGCCGAACGGTCAGAGCCGACCTACGCTCCTCCCACCGCTCGTCTCTCTCTCAGAGCAAAATATTGCTCAGAATTGCACACCGCCTTAAGTCAGTCCCCGCCACATAGTCCTTTCTTCTCTAGACCGACTTAAGTCCGGTCCCGCCAAAGAAGGGTTAACAATACATCTACCACTCCAGTGTAAATCTAATCTCTTTGGTGAACAGCCTAATTTTATTATCATTAAAATATATAATAATTCAATGTTTTATTGTATGATCTGTTTGACCCAATAGCAATTATGTTGAAACAATAAACTACCTGGACATTAAATATTAAAAGTAATAAAGGGACAACAATAATCTTATTTACATTAGGTGAATTCCCTCTTTTTCATTATTTACAAGATTCCTTAACCATTACATCTATATCCTACATTAGGTTGTTGGGTGTTTTATTAGTCTCCTTGGTTGGTGTTTTATTATAATGGTATGGGCAAGAATCTTCCCATCCAATTAACGCTGCGATTATGAGGTTTAATTCATTCAGTATCGGTGATATTGTTTTCATCATAATATTATTCTGGCAAATACATACTGTACATACATTTTTTAGACTGAGTGTTCCACACATACGTGCAGTTTTAGTTTCTTGTCCTAATGGCGGCGTTCCAGGCAACCCTGTTAAGGGCTGCTTCACTTGTCAAGTTCTTGGATTTGAGATCGGCACGTATAGTCCGATCCCAGGTCTTCCTCGGTCCACCCCTTGGTGCAGCTCCCTCCACAATCACAGACCTGCATTTTTTCACCCAATTTTGTTCATCCATTCTCTCCACATGTCCATACCATCCCAGTCTACTTGTACACATCACCTCGCTAATACCCTTTATACCTAAGCGTCTCCTCAGCTCAATATTTGTTATTCTATCCTGTAGCCTGGACCCACACATCCACCTCACCATTCTCATCTCATTATGTTCCATTCTGTTGACATCCTCTACTATAACGGCCCATGTTTCTGAGGCATACGTCATTGCACTTCTAACACATGAGGCATACATATTTTCCTTCAGGGGGAAAGGCATTCTTTTCATGGTCAGGATTGGCAAGAGTTCTCTGAACTTCCCTCAGCCACATCTAATTCTAGCAACAGTGGCAGCCTCGGCCCCACCACCGGCAGAGATGGTATCTCCTAGGTAACAAAACTTGTTCACCAGCTCCAATGACTCATTTCCAAAATTCACAGCTACAGGATCACCACTTAGCACATGCTCGCCTTTGCACACTACGCACTCAAATTTCTCTATTTAATAGGGCCCCTCCATCATTGACGACACTGCCTATTAGTATAATAGTCTCCATTCAACACCCGCGTCAGCCATTTGAATTAACCGCCGCGGGAGTAAAAAGGAGTACACATCATAAGCGTAACACGTACCGTATTCACTTATGGAATCGTCATATTGATTGGGTACCCTACAGAAAATCTCCGTAAAAAAGAAAGAAGAAATATCAACTTAATATCTGTTATATTATGGCTTTCCAAGTTTCCATGTGTGGATTTCTTGTGCGTGGCTACCCGACGCCCGGTCCCCTGGCGGCTATCTCGTCCTTCTCCCTCTCGCGGCCGTACCGTGAGGATGGGGCCCGCTGTGCTCCTGCTTCATTCGACGTTCGCTCGCTTCTCGTGAGTCCTTGCTCATTTGTATATATCTGAAATTTAGTGGACAGGGTTTTTTAGATTAGCTAGCACAGGCTGCCCCATTGGTACGCCCGCAGAGAGTATGTAATTAAGTATAGGGTACTATTGTAACAGGCGCCGACGTGTAGGCCTACCAGGTTCGACGCGCCATGAGGTTTGTTTTTGTTTCTTTTTGCGCCTTAGCTCTCTTATAATTTAGTTAGGAGGCTAATTTCACGCAAGATTATGCTTCAGGCCACCTCTATGAGGCGGTTGCATTTATATTTTAGCAGATGCTCTGGTTTAAGGGTGGCCGCACGTAGTGCGGTGCCTTCTGGAGTCCGTGTCTGCGCTTGGGCCCCGTTTCCGTGGGCCCTTCCTCCTCGTGCTGCTGCTGTGTGTGTTCTTCGGAGCTTGTGGTGGCTGCTGTGGCTGCTGGTTCTTCGGAGCATCTGTGTGCTGCTCCTTCTGCAAGTTCGTCGGAGCGTTTGGTTTCTACCATGTTTGTTACGTCGAGCCTCGTGGCCAGCCTCGTTAGGGGTCTCCAGTGTAGGCTAGAGATATTTTTATTATGTACAAATTTGCTCTGTGTTTTTGTTTAGCCTATGTTTATGCCCCGTTGTGTTACATGTAGGTTTACATGTTTTTTCTAGGGGTTCTTGGGAGACATCCCGTTGTGTGTAGGGGTTTTTGGGGGTGTTTGACTTCCCGGCTATGTCGACACCCCTAGAAATTTTTGGTTAGTTCCGCCGGCGGCTTTCTTAGCAGAGCCGCCGGTTCCTACTCTTGCAGATGTTTAGGAACTATTCAAATGTCCCGGTGTGGTTGGCGCGGTTTGCGGGGATTTTTTTGGGGGGTTGACTTCTGCGTGAGTCAACGCCTCTAGAAATTTTTGGTTTGTTTCTCCGGCGGTTTTCTTAACAGGGCCGCCGGGTTCTACTCTTGCAGATATCTAGAAACTATGCAAAAGTCCCGACGTTGTGCTTAACCACATACCTCCCGGCGGAAATTGCTACTTTCTAAAGGGACCCTTTACTCGGTCCGCTGAGGGAACTCGCCCTGAACGTTAGCCTCACGCGACAAGACTTAATCGCTCAGCGATACCGTTATAGTGAGGAAGTCTATATAACCTGGACCTCAGGCTTAATTGCCATGCGGCGATACAGTTAGGAGGGTCGGACTATATGCCATAGTCTCTGATTAGTCATGGATAGTGGGAACGCAGTAATACTCTTGGACTACTTGCCATAGTCACGGAAGGGTAATACGCGGTAAACAAGTTTCTTGGGCCAGTGACACTTGTCACAGGTAAGCAGTTCTACACCAAATAACTCTAGTATTTTGCCTGGATCAGGTCCAGTCGAAGGTTAGAATAGTAGTGACTATTTTCTAATTTTCCGGCGGACTTGAGATAGGATGTATAACATCTCTCAGGTTATCCTTATGAGCATTGAAATTCTGAGCAGCACGGCAAGGTACCAACCCCGTTCCCGATGTGGGGAGGATGGGGGGGGGGGGGTCAGTGGGTCAGTTAAATTTTTTACAAATTTTTCGCTTTTGCCTCCACACATACCCTCCTTTTTTGGTTTCTAACATTCTGATAATTGCACATAGTTAAGATTGATGCAGGATGAATCTAGTTTGCCTCTGGACTTCCCAGCCATGCCCGGTGGGCATAGATCTTTTTGAGGAATGGGTGAGTTGTTTGTCTAGATCATTTGAGCCTTGCAACCTTGATCGATATATACCTACATTTACCTCTTTGGCCACAGTGTGGAAATTGTTTGCAGTTGCTAACTTTCAAAGAAAATTTCCCTAGAGTCATGGGCATCATTGCGTCTAGACAACCAATACCCAACACTTAGTTGGGCAATGAGCCATTAGCAGTAACTAAGACCCTGTGAGGTCAAACCTGAAACCCCCCTCACCCCCGGTACAAGAACCCTCCCGGCTTCGCCAGACATCGTTCTAGATTGACACCCCGGTGACAGATCGGACACTTCCGGCTACGATCCTCGCTCCTCCGAGCAATCGAGCCTAGGTCGCCAGAAAGGGTAAGTCAATTTTATTTTCTTACAAGTCTAAGATAAGAGGGGTTCAATCAGTATCTCAATTAATGGTTCTTGCGATTAATTAAGCCAGTCATACAGCTCATATTTGTCATGCAGTTATGCCTGCGAGACAGCTCAATTTTTTCAGCTGAACTTCAGCCGGCGAGATGGCTCTTTTTTATCCTAAATGAAGTAAGGAAGAAGGTGCAACTTTTTTACCTTATTTTGTTCATGAATCTGTCATATGTTACGCATACGAGATCTTACGGATGACGAATATGAATGCGTTCAGCTGTAAATTAAGGACATAAGTCTTACAAGTAAAATGTTTTGATTTATACTTTCGGTGTATGGAACATATTACTAGCATATCTGTAGACATCAGCTTTCTTTGTATCTACAGGTGGTATTCTTAATACAGGTACTTGAAACTGCAAGTCTCCAAGCCTAGATTCTACCAAATGGAAAGGTTCAGGTTCACTCGAACACTATGTATACGACTATGCCTCGGATTGGCTAATCCCTGCGAGTCCTTGCGGCGGACAGGCAAACCTGCAGACTCGGAACGGCACTCAGAATTCAAATACTTGGGTTTCATCATGTGTCGCCGGTAAGGGGAGATATGGCAAGCACAGTTATAATGTTTTTTTCCCTACCCGACGTACTCTTAAGACGGCGAGTTAGAGAGTCTAGTCTTTGTCTAACCCTTCGGATTTTAGTTATCAATTGTGAACACGGTATAACCAGTAGACCTTTTTCTCACTTTCTCCAACCATTAGAGTCTCGTTTGTTTAGGATAACGGTCCTTCCGGCGCGTTCGCCCCCGTTTCGGCGGAATAAAACAAGTACATTACGGACTCAGTAAGGCAAAAGTGGGTTTCAAGTCAGAGGCACAGGTTAGTTAATCAATTACCTCTAGATTTCATTCCCCCGCTTCCCCAATGAATGTTGGAATCGAGGAAGGATACGCAAACAAAGTTTCGGAAAGTTACGATCGGTAGAATGGTAGGACTTTCACCCACGTTAAACTCTAGGGACATAGCCCACCGGAGTTCACTATCTCCCGGTCGAAATACCACGAACGGAGGGGCGATCTAAGTCGCATCAGTCCCCGGGGTTTTTGAAGATCGATTCGGAGTAGGAGTACAATCGATCATCTGAGTTATTACCCAGTGTTTTTTCCTAAGCCAAAAAATGTCTCCAAAATTTTCGACCTAACATATACCGTGCTTCACGGGCCACATGTCACTAAAGCCGGGCAACAGAAATATTTTCGCTTTGATGCTAGTTGTCAGGTTCAGAAACCAGTATTGCGGCAAGACGGCATATACCCGAAATGACCACCGGATAAGCGGTCAGGTTAGATTCCTCCGGTAATTTTTCCACCTTACCCGCTCAGATGATACGACTTCTAGTCAAGACGACTTAAAACCTCTACTAAAACAATAAAACTACCTAGGGTTTTCCCCCCGGCGATAGTTGATTAGTTGGTCTACAAGATTAGATTAGTCTACAAGTTTTTTTAGCGGACCAGAGGTTTAGGTGTTATACCATGGGGTGGACGTAGGGCAGGGCCAGTGAAACGGACACTGTCTGCCTCCCAGACACAATAACAGTTACGGGTCAGTTGCTCCACTCTTTCCTTCGAGACGTTTAGGTTACGATTCCGATTAGAAGGATTGTCCCAGAGTAGGACTCAGCGAGGTCGGCCTCTCTGGGATATAAGTCACAAAATTACTTAAGCTCTCCCTCACTAAATCTCTGAATTTAGCCGGAAAAGTCACCTTAGTTAGCTTTGTACGAACAGGAGGGTTGGTTTTTTTATGAAGCGTAAAAAAAAACGAACACTTCGGTTCTTAAGGAGTCGTTATTTCGTCTTAGTTTACGATCGCAGAAGTACAAGGATAGAAGCGCTCGCAGTTGTCTACTGATGAGGACACAACTCCGAGGTCTATACCTTGCGAAGACTTATTGCTAGAGAATCACAGACAGTGATTCCCAGAAAGATAAACGCCCCAGGAGTCTACTCTTTGAGGTAAACGAGCAAGTACCGCTAGTTATAGCAGAACACGCATGCTCGGCCTCACATAAGGCTCTAAGGTTAATCCGGCTCCTCGTTTTGGTCGGTCGTGTCTTATCATCGGCCTATGATAGGCTAGTTCCTGAAGTACTCGGTAACAGGCATTTTTGGGGTTAGTCAGCTCCTGGTGAGGAGTTTTGCTCTCCTCCAGGATCTATGCATGATACGTTTTGGGCCACACAGGTGTTCCCTTAAACAGAACAATAGCACTGTAGAAGCTTGTTCTATCCGTAACACTATTCGTTCAGTATTAAATTTGTTTATACATTCTGATATTACATAGACGCAACCATGGTTTAGGTCAGTACAGTTTTTCACGACATAGCCAATCTATTTGGTCTGCCGAGCACCGTCTGAGCAAGTCCATTCATTCGACTGGGTTGACTCAGCAACACATGACATCAAAATGAGTCGATTAAGACTCTATGAGGTTAATTAATTTAGACCAATCACCTGTTTAGCAATATCTATCATTCGATTGAGAAGGCTTATTTAGGCAAGTCGTCATAGAACTCCTTGTTGGTAGCCAATGCCGGCGGTGATCGTCCCCCCGGGCTGGACTCGCCTCCCCTACAATGATAAGTGCCTCGCGACTCCTAAAAAAGTCCACGGGGAAAGCCAGCCGAGTTTCACTATGTCCCGGCGCCATCATCCAGACGGCAGAAGACAGTTTTGCTGGCAGTGAACCTCCACCGGTCTTAACTAGTTCCCGGCGCACATCCTTAAGACCATAGGAGCAGCCTTCTGACAGTTGATCATTATGTTCCGGTTTTAGTTCCCGGTACACCATCAAGAGCTTCGGATTCACAGTGTTCTCCTCCCTTTAACCTAAGAAGTGCGCATGGGGGTAATTAGACACCTCTCCCTGTGCGCATGTATTTGAGGTGTTTCCGTCACTAAAATATTAATTTTACCATAAATAGCATTAATACTTATCCATACGCGCCTACTATGGGTTGATTATAAAGGTATTAACCTGAAACAACAATAACACGAGTAAAAACAGCGTTTAGATGGTCAAAATCGGAGATATAGGCCGCGAGTTATAGAATGTATGGGTGAGGCAAGCTGCTTTCCCGCCAATTTCCCCCAAGGCCACTGAGACACAGTCGATCGATACTCTCTTTCTCTCTCTTGCCACTCGCTATCAGTGATGACAACGCCCTGCTTGCAACTCGCTAATGTTAGCACGAAAATATACCTCAGAATAAGGGAATAACAGGGAAAATAGGTGATAACTGAAGGAGGGGAGGAAAGTGGGGAAGGAGGGGAGGTAGAGGACTGAGATTTTGCATGGCCCAGGGGCCCCAATTTTTTTTTTTTTTTTTTTCGATGTCAAAAGTTGATTTTTGTTTTCTCTGACTCTTAAGAGTCTTCCCGCAGTCCGCCGGGGGAACTCTTAAGAGTCTCCCCGCAGTTCCCGGGTTAATGGCTTTTTCTCATCCCGGCGTTCGCCGGAAACGGAGGTATAAACATACCTCCGATGTTTTTTCACCCCAGTTGGTCCCCAACAACCGCAATAATGCGCTTAACACTAGTTTCGGGTGCGTCTTGAGCCTCGGGTGACCACTAAGCCCGAATATTACATTGCCAACAGGAATTTGGATAGGATCGCCTTCCTTTTAGCAGTCAGGCTAGTCTATGATGATCATATGAAAGAATGGAACCTGATCGAACTGAAAAGACTTCAGACTCGCTCACACCCCAATTTTCGGTATTGCTATTTCCGTTCACACCAATTCATACATGAGTTTACAAGTCCTACGGGGGTCTTCTCCCCCCTTTTTTTTTAGGTTTCCTAGTGAAGTAACGTGTCTTCTGCGACCAATGTTCGTACTTCACCCCTCCACCCAGTCAAAATGGGGATCGCGTCAGGAGACATTGAACCAGGAATATCCCAGGTACACAATACGTTTCCGTGGTCCTTTTGGACGTTTCTTCTCTACCTTCACGGCCACTCATTGGCAGTACGGTTGACTAAATTTTTGGGCAGGCTCCCGGCGCCTACGATCTTCGCACTAGCTACCAGCGCCTGATCTTAAGGCAAGCTAATGGGTTCCTCCCGGCCGAGCCAGCCTGGTCCTTTCACCGGTTATCTCCCCTCTCTCTCTCAATCGACCAAATCCTTTTTAGGCCTCTTTGGCAACGGGTTTGAAGGTATGGTACCTTCATGGTAAGCAGCTTTTAAAGGGGGTGGGGGGGGGGGGAGTATTGGAGAACCATGACCTTCAATCCCGCCGGACAAATGGTAGGTAGGCAAGCAACAGACAACAACAGACCGGGAAAGTGTTTGCAACAACGAAAATCTTTTCTTTTCGGTTTTTTACAGGTATGATTAGACAATCCAAGTAGAGGATGTATCCTCGTTAGTAGTATAGAAATCGGAGTTCTTTCCTCCAGACGGTCACGAAGGTGCCGTTATTTACTTAACCAAAAGCATGAAATCCGGACTACAAGTATTCCCATCCTTTTGACTTGTACGGCGGGGGTGGGGGATATGCATCCGCTCACCTCGGCCCGGCAACTAGACAATAGTCATGAGTTAGAGTTTTAACACCTTACGAGCGGCCTATGCGGTTTATTTATATGTACTGCCCAGCGGGGTGTTTTTAGCCAAAATAGGGCTGTTTACGTGATCATTTTCATGCCTAAATAAGACCCAGAACGTAAAACAAGTATCTATCTCTGAAAGGGCATAAACAGAGCTTTCGAATGACACCATAACGATCCTTTTATGATGGCTAGTTTTCTTGCAATAACCATGCAACGCGAGTGCAAAAAGCATGTAATTAGGCACTTTCCCCATACAATTCCGTATATAGCGAGTGAGAGAGGGAGGGAGGAGGTGGGATTCGTGTCAGTAGGTTCGCCGCGGTGGTCTGGAGCAGTCATACGCTCGCTACTCTCCTGCCACCACTTGTCTCTCTCTCAGCAACATTACGTGCTGAAATTGCCACACGACCTATGTCGAGCGCCGCCACATAGTCCAGCTTTATTTAACTCGACTTATGTTGCTCGCCGCTAATTAAGGGTTAACCTCTCAGATTTTACAAAATCTTTCATTGGGAGCATTACTAGCACTTAGTTGAAAATCTTTTCCCCAAACGTTGGCTCTGGACACCATGTCGGTTTATGGCTATGTATAATCCATAACTGCCCTGTGTGGTATCACGGCAGCAGGTCTAACTAGTCCATGGGCTTAGCATTTATTATGTTCCTTCCAACAACCAACTCCACTCCCAAAATCGATTAATGAAACTTACAAACAAAATGTGCCAGTCCGTGGATTCGAACCCAGGACGCTCACACCGAAAATCAACACCTTATGCATCGCACCACGAAGACAGTTAAAGGATGGTGGACACTGCCTACGATCTGTTATGCAACTTCGAATCCTGCACATCAATCCAAGCATGTACACACATCCCAACCGCAACTCACGTAGGCTATGCATATGTGAATGGACATTTAAGGGACAAAGAAAAGAGGGGAGGGGGGGGGGGGAATGAGCTGGTAAGCCCATAGACCCCTAGAACCTCTCTGCCGGATAGGTATAAGAAAGTCACGAACTATAATATTAATGAATCGAGCTGAAGATACAGCTCTCGAATAATTTTGTTTTTCCTTTTGTTTTAGGATAGGATCTCATTGTGAGATACGACCAGTTATATCTAGTCGATCAAATATAAAAAGGGGTATGCAACCTCTCCGCCGGAAACTGTGATAAGATCACAATTCACGAGCGATGAGTTGATGTGAACTAGTTTCACTCACAGTTTGCGTTCAACTTTTAATTTTAAGGTACGGGAAGACAAGAGTATTCCCATTTAAAGTGTGAAGGATTCCAAGCGGAAATCCAGTCACGTTCAAGCAGATCTTTGAAGTAATGCACTGCTTGCCCTGTTTTTCTATTTTTTAACTATTGCATGTACACAATAGACACTTAAAATGTTATACGGATTCTTAAGTGGTACCTAAGGTTGGAGGATTGATGAGGTCATGAATGTCTCCCCTCCAGTCTCGGTATTCAGGCAGTGTCGTCAATGATGGAGGGGTCCTATTAAATTATAGTTTTGATTCCCGAAGGGAAGTAGTGAAAACCTAATATTTAGTAGGGCCCCGTAATCATTGACGACAATATCCCTCCCAGCCATCCCACTTCCCATTCGTGTCTTCTTTGGTGGTATCTTGATATAATCATAGAAGGATGAGATGGCCGCCAGGGGACCGGGCGTCAGGTAGCCACGCACAAGAAATCCACACATGGAAAGCCATAATATAACAGATATTAAGTTGATTTTTCTTTTATTTTTTTACAGAGTTTTTTCTGTAGGGTACCCAATCAATATGACGATTCCATAAGTAAATATGCGTTACGCTTATGATGTGTACTCCTTTTTACTCCCGCGGCGGTTAATTCAAATGGCTGACCGGCTGTTGAATGGAGACTATTATGCTAATAGGCAGTGTCGTCAATGATTACGGGGCCCTACTAAATATTAGGTTTTCACTACTTCCCTTCGGGAATCACACCTATAATTTCTGACTCATCCTTCGGCAGGGGTACCTTTATTCTACTACAGCGCTTACTCCCATGGTGTACCCAACATCGATAGATGCTACATTGAATCGAGTTAACGCCCACACCCTTTCCACACACTGCACGTGAATATGCACCGCTCTTTTCCACATTGCCTCGTCTCAATCTACAATGCATAACCTTGGGTTTGTTGATATTGACTCTTAAACCCTTGCTCGCCATGCCCTCTCTCCATTCTCTGAATTTGGCCTCAGCACCTTGCATACTGTCAGCTATTAGGACTAAATCGTCTGCGTAAAACAGTTCCAACGGGAGTCCGCCTCTAAAAACTCTTGACAGTGCCTCCAAGACCATAATAAAGAGGAGGGGGCTTAACACCTTACGAGCGGCCTATGCGGTTTATTTATGTGTACCGCACAGCGGGGTGTTTTTAGCCAAAATAGGGCTGTTTACGTGATCATTTTCATGCCTAAATAAGACCCAGAACGTAAAACAAGTACCTATCCCTGAAAGGGCATAAACAGAGCTTTCGAATGACACCATAACGATCCTTGTATGATGGATAGTTTTCTTGCAATAACCGTGCAACGCGAGTGCAAAATGCAGGTAATTCGGTACTTTCAGTACATAATTGAGTATGTAGCGAGTGAGAGAGGGAGGAGGGAGCTGAGATTTGTGTCAGTAGGTTCGCCGCGGTGGTCTGGAGCAGTCATACGCTCGCTAGTCTCCTGCCACCACTTGTCTCTCTCTCTCAGCCACATTACGTGCTGAAATTGCCACTCGAGTTATGTCGAGCGCCGCCACATAGTCCAGCTTTTTTTAACTCGACTTATGTTGCTCGCCGCTAATTAAGGGTTAACACTGAACCCTGATGGACTCCAATGCGGACTGCGAACTCATCACTCAGTACACCCTTCACCCTCACCGCACTTCGCGAATCCTCATACATCTTCATTATCACACGCACCAGCCACTCTTCCACACCAAGTTTCCTCATAGCCCACTGCACAATATCTCTAGGCACCCTATCAAAGGCCTTCTCCAGGTCTACAAACACAAAGTAAAGATCCCTGCCTTTTAGTAAGTATCTTTCCTGTATCTGCCTGAGTATGAAGATAGCATCGGTTGTACCCCATCCTAGCATAAAACCAAACTGCATATCATCAATGGAGATGCTTTGCCTGATAAAACCCTCAAAGACTCTCTCACAGACCTTCATGATTTGGTCAAACATATTCAGGCCCCTATCATTTCCTCTATCTAGCGCATCCCCTTTTCCTTTGTATATATTTACTATTACACTTTTGAGCCAATCCTCATCTTTAATAATGGTGTTCATCAACTCAGTGACTAAGTTGACACCAGTCTCTCCTGAGGCTTTTATCATCTAAGCGACAATGTCAGAGCACCCTAGAGCTTTACCGTCCTTCATTTTATCAATTACGTCGCTCACTACAGCTGATGCTATCAAAGGAGGGGGTCCAGATATTGGTTTTGCGATACTAAGCTGTTCCTTATCCCATTCAAACTCTACATTTAGCAATCGTTCATAGTGTGCCTTCCATGCTTCTCTGATTTAATTTTCTGCATACACAATCTTCCCATTATCATTTCTAACACACTGTTCACCTATAATATCCCTACTGTCATTTTTAAACTCGCCTAGCTAGGTTGAAGATCCCATTGGGATTGTCAGTGTTACACACTTGTTCGAGGACCCGGCCCTTAATGCCTTTTTTAGCATTGTAAATAACTCTTTTGGCAGTTCGTTTAGCTGCCTGGTATTCTTCCTTGCTGCCTCCCTTCTTCCATGCTTTGAAGCATCTCCTTTTCTCTTTCACAGCATGTTCTACCTCATCGTTCCACAACCAGGAGGTCTTATTCCTGGGGTGACCCTTTGTTTTCCCACAGACTTTGTCAGTGGCAGCGATAAGGCTAAGTTTAAGATAGTTCCATTGACTATTTTAAGAAAGTTCCATTGACTATTTACATCGTTAGGCCTAGCTTCCTTATTTCTATTAATTTCCTCCAGTTCACTATGAAACCTATCCCTAACTTCCTTGTTCTTCAGCAGCCACACTTTCCTTTTGGGTATGTATACCTTCTTGCGCTTAGGATCTCTGTATAAGCTCATGTCGCACACAAGTAGCTTATGCTGGGGGATACATTCTTCGCTCGGGATGACCTTTACATCTCGAACCAGTTTCCAGTCTTTCCTGTTAACCAAGAAGTAATCTATCTGGCTACTGGAGACCCCAGATTTATATGTGATCAGATGGCTCTGTCTTTTCTTGAACTTCGTGTTACACACAACCATGTTGAGTGCAACGCAGGACTCCAATATATATTCGCCTTCCAGATTCCTCCTTCCGTAACCATTTCCTCCATGTACCCCCTCGTATCCATCTGCAGATGCTCCCACGTGACCATTCAGGTCCCCCCCCCCCCCCCCCCGGCGATTGTTATTTAACTTTCCGAGAGGCCTGAAATGACACTGACGGTGTCATTCCAGAAGTCCTCTTTTATCTCTTTCCGTAGACCAGCCTGTGGGGCATATGCAGATATCACATTCAGAATTCTTTCACCAACTTTCAACTTCAAAACAATCAGCCTTTCACTAAATCTCGTAATCTGAAGCACACTTTCCGCCAGCTCTTCAGCCACCATAACACCCACTCCTCCTTTCGCTTTATCAGTCTCCACCCCCATCCAGTAGATCCTATATCTTTTCTTTCTTCCGACAATCCACTGTACCCCATGCCTCCTCCAGAGTGTTTCCTGGGCACAGCAGATGTCCACTCGCCTCCTCTCACACATCTCAGCCACTTCATTTGCACGCAGATTCAAACTACCAACATTCACACTAGCAAGTCTGAGATTGTGGGGGGCATTTGTCCTTGTCCTGTGCGATTTTGATTCATCGGACTTATGTTGTTTCTTTTTAGGTTGTTTAGTCATATTAGGGTAATTTTGCTGGCAAATAGGCATCATTCCCCCCAGAACTCCGGTTCCAGTCTACCCCGGGACCATTCCCAGTACTTTCCCCGAAGAGATTACAAAGGGGTAGGATCCAGTGGCCTCGGTACGCCCCACCAGAACCAGCCGCAGGGAAGCACCCTGTGCGCGTACACGGCACTACGACTGGCCTGGTATTTTTCGCCCAATGACAGGGCAGCCTCCTGAAGCGCTACCACCAGGTTCGGGCCCCTATACTATTGGGCGGAAAGTGCCAGTCTGGGGAAACACTACGTATTGTACCCTCTGGATCCATTTCGACCAGGTTGGGCCCAGGGTGCCAGATCCAGGTCCAGAGGGAGCGACACCCACCGCCAGTGTGCTGCCATTAGGCAACTTGGAGCAAGAACAATGAAGCCCTATCACAGCGCTGTCATATGGAGACAATGCCAGCGCAAATAACAAGGCTTCGTTGTATAGTGATGGCTACTTGGTCCGCAAGTCTAACACTATCCCCCCTATTAGTCGCCTTGTACGACATGCAGTAGGATCCGTGAGGCATATTATTTTTTTCCTACACCATAGGTGAAGGCCCCCTTACCCCCTGGGGGGTAGTTAAATTAGACGATTGTATTAAACTAAAAAGGGCGTCTACTATTTGAAATGCTACAGACTATCGCAAATAACACCTTGGCTACCACAGCTCCTTTCTTATCTACTTATAATAGTCTGAATATAGCTACAGGTATAGTGAAATATATATGAGATGTCCCCAGTACCATAAGGGTAAATAAAATGTCTCTATTTATGGCCTAGCTAAGATTCACCATGGTCCTCTGCTCTATGGTATAGAAATTCACCTACAACGGAACGATATCCCTTAAGCTACTTCACACATGGTTAATATAGATATAGAAATATTAGTTCTATAAATTTGTCATGTTTAAGGCATTATAGTCTGTTTTGTCCTACAAATTTCCACCGCCTTATGTTCGACTTAATAATTTGTGTCAACTGCCATATTTAATATATCCAAATTTCATACCATATATTGGCATTTTGCCTCAACGTTATGATGAAACAGAGTCAAAATGAATTTGGTGTAAATTTAAATACATGCAATCCAATAATATGTTTGACTGAACTGCACTTCTGTATTTGTTTATGTTAATCGAAGGGACAAGAAGAACCATACCCATTCTCATGGGTCCATCTATCCACTCGGAAGGAGGGAGTCGTAGCACTCCCTTCACCTCGTACAGGTGGCCTCGCCCAACACTTTAATCTCACCTCTCCAGTGCATGGAGTATAGTTATTTATTAACATTATTATTAAGTAAATGAAGGAAATGTAGCAGTTAAGCGGCCTTATGCCATCTCAATAACCCTTCTTAATACCACAGATCCTTCATTATCTGCATACAATTGCTTAAATATAGCTAAATGAAAATAAAATGGAACCCTGGTACGGAAGGGGTTAATCTCGGAGGGAGCAACGATCGCTGAGGCAGTTGAAAGATGCCAAATCACTTCAAGTAAGAAAATAACATGCAACTATGTGTAATGTAATGTTACATTAATGTGTGTGGCCGTTTGCTTGAGTTGACTAGTTACGAAATATGAATAGATTAGTGTGAGCTACCTTAATTAATGGGAAGGTGGCTTGACAGGCGAATACTGTATTGAGAATACACACGTAACCATATGTTTTTAACGTATAATATTCAATGCAATGAATCAAGGAACCCATTTTATGTGTTGGTCAATGATCTCTTTTTAATAGTACTGTATATATATTTCAACAGTTAAATAAATGCTTACTCCAGATTTTTTTCTTTTCTATGTGAATGACGGAGACAAAAGGCATAACTGCCTGCAGCGAGTGCCTCCCCCAGATTTCAAAGAGTGACAGGACCGAAATCAAGGGACGTTCGAGCTAAAATGCCTGGACACACAGAGTTTGAAGCTATTTAATTCATAGGAAGAGGGAAAGACTGATTCTGGGAGAGAGTTCCAGAGCTCAGCAGTTGAATAGAAGAAAGTCTGAGAATAGCGTTTCACTCTTGGGTTGGAGAGTTGCACAGAGTAATGGTGGGATTGTGTTGCAAGGCGGGTACTACGTACCCTACGTAGAGGAGGTGGTATTCACTGGGAAAGCTCCGAGGAACACGGATTATTGTAGTAGCGATAGAATAGCGAGAGAGATGCAACATTGCGGCGAAGAGAGAGAGATTGCAGAGAGTTGGTGAGTGGATGGGAGTTAATGATACAAAAGGCTTTCCTTTCTACTTTAACTAGGAGTGCGGTGTGAGAGGATCCTCCCCATACATGTGAACAATACTCAATACAAGGATGCAGTGTGCCCCTATACAGAGCAAGAATCTGCGCAGGGGTAAAGAACCCCTTGAACCGGTTGAGCACACCCAGCTTCTGGGAGGCTGCCTTAGCGAGACTGGTAATATGGTCCTTCCAAGTGAGAGCAGAAGAAAAAGAGACACCGAGAGCATTAAGAGAAGATGAAGGGTTGATTTTTGTATTGTTGAAGAATAAGGGATAGTCCTCTGGAGGTTCCTGATGGGTAGTAAGATGGATAAATTGAGTTTTGGAAGCATTAAATGCAACAAGGTTTTCTCTCCCCCAATTGGAAATAGTAGCTAGATCAGAAGATAAGTATTTTATGGCTTCATTACGTTTACTTTTGAGGGACTGCTGGCTGGGTCGTTCTGGAAAACTAATTGAGTGGTGTCTGGAAAACTAATTGAGTGGTGTAAGGTAGAGTCGTCTGCATATGCATGGATGGGACTGGAGGTACAGTTAAGAAGATCATTTATGAAAATTAGAAAGAGAATAGGAGATAGGATAGAACCCTGAGGAACACCGGAGTTGATAGGATGAGGAAATAAGCGATGGCCGTCCACAACCGCAGCTATGGAACGGCCAGAAAGGAAATTAGAGACAAAGGCATAGATGGAGGGACAGAAACCGAAGGAGGGCAGTTTGGAAATTAAAGATTTGTGCCAGACTCTATCGAAGGCCTTTGATATGTCTAGTGCAACAGTAAAGGTCTCACCGAAGTCCCGAAAGTTGGATGACTAAGAGTTAGTAAGATATGAAAGAAGATCACCAGTAGAGCGACCCTTAACCCGTATAGCCCCAGCGACGCGTCTGACGCGTCGGCGATGTATGTAACGCACAGCCCCAGAGACGCGCCTGGCGCGTCACCCTAATTGCGCCGACCGTAACCTCAGGTGTAGCCACTCAAGAGGGCTCAGATTTGTATGGGAACTGTGTACGTATCCCACGCAACCATGCCGATGGTTGAAAACTCTCAAAGTCCACGTGCGTGCACGCGAGCGTGCAATAACCTGGATTTTTGGGATAATTGCCTTCAATTTTTTACTCTTGTAAAATCCGTTTTCGGGGGCTCTGTAGGACCATTTTTTAAGCTTTTTGAGCGGTTTTTTGTGGTTTTTCCTTCATTCCTAACCCATTCGCTATTGTTTCTGGAATAAAATCATTTTTTGAAAACCGGCCGGGTTCTGGTGCGCAAACATTACAAAACTAGCCAGGGCTCCACGGGTTAAGGAAGCTATACTGGTGATCTGAGAGCAGATTATGAGCAGAGAAATGCTTAAGAAATTTGGAAGCAAGAAAAGTTTCAAAAACTTTAGAAATACAAGCGATGAGAGCAATTGGATGATAGTTGGGGGGTTAAGAGCGGTCACCCTTCTTTGGAACAGGTTGAATGAGAGCAAACTTCCAGCAAGATGGAAAGACGTTAGAGGAGAGACAGAGACGAAAGAGTTTGCCTAGGCAGGGGGTCAGCACGGAAGCACAGTTTTTCAGTACAACAGGAGGAACACCGTCCAGACCGTACGCCTGCTTAGTATTAAGCCCAGAGAGTTTAGAAAGTACATCTTTAGAAGAGATTAGGTTATTAAGCATTAGTAGGAGAGAGGGGGGTGGAGAGGGAGGAATAGCACCGGAATCATCCAAGGTAAAGTTTCTGGCAAAAGTTTGAGCGAAGAGTTCAGCTTTGTCAGAGGAAGAAGTGATGGTTGTGCCATCAGAGTGGAAAAGGGGAGGGAAAGATGAGGAAGAAAAGTTGTTGGAGAGGTTTTTGGCTAGATGCCACAAAGCTTGGGAAGAGCTAGAGTTGGATAGTTCAGTGAATTTATTATTGATGAAAGAGTGCTTGGCAAGTCGAAGAACAGATTTGGCTTGATTCGGGGCAGAAGCATAGGAAGAATGAGATTCTTGAGTTTTAAGGCGTTGGTACCGTTTGAATGCTTCCTCCTTTTTGTGGACAGCAGTAGAACAAGCGTGAGTAAACCAAGATTTGTTTTGCATTAGACTGAGAGAAAGAAAATGGAATGTACGCTTCCATGCCCAAGAGGATTACCTCGGTAATGCGCTCAGCACTCTCTGAGGGTCCTCGACCACGGAAGCAGAAGTCATTCCATGGGAAATCAAAGAAGTACTGCCGGAGAGCCTCCCAGTCGGCAGCGCCAAAGTGCCACAAGCGCCGCCGGCTGGGAGGATCGGATGGCCGTACTGAAGAGATAGGACAGGTGATGGAGATAAGTTTATGGTTGGAGGAGCCCAAAGGAGAGAAAAGATTGACAGTATAAGAAGAAGGGTTAGAAGTCAGAAATAAGTCAAGAATGTTGGGCCGATCTCAGAAGGGATCCGGGATACGGGTGGGTTGCTGGACCAGCTGCTCTAGGTCATTTATGATAGAAAAGACGTAGGCATGTTCACCAGGTTGGTCAGTAGAGTGAGAGAAAAGCTATATACAGGTATATAGGCTTAATTAATCATAACTGAATTGAAATATAAGAATGAAAAAGTATATTAAAGTCTCAATTGTATCTGACTTAGATAACATTATATTGTTAATATACTGTACTTACATATTCGAATGGATCATAAAACTTTATATTGAGCTAGGTTTATATAAAATGGCAAATATGAACATGAGCTAGGTAACCTATTGCTATTTTAACTATATGTTATTTCATTTTAGGAAGAAGATTTGGAAAGCATGCATAAAATACATAGATACGATGATAGAAGGAGAAATGAAAGAAAGGAAGGAGAATGAGGTTATTGTGATATTTATCATCCTGTGGTTATAGTCATGGCCCGGGGTATAGTCACAGTGGTGGCAACAATCCAGGGGGAGGGGCTTACAAACGTGAAACAGGAAAGAAAGAGGAAGGGAGGGCTTACTGAGAGAGGGTGGTAGAGTGGTGGTGGTGGGGGGGAGCAATGTTACCAACACAATTCACGATTCTCTGCCGGGCAGGTGTAGCAGGACTTAAGCCCACAATAGTACATGCTGAAATATCAATCCTCTTTCATACCTCAAGTAAGCCAAATGCAGTGTTGTATAGGAATACCTAACAAATGTTGTACAATAATGAAGTCTTGTAATCTAATGTCAGCTCTTGTTCCAGGTTCACAACAGAAGTCAGTCATCGGGAAGAAATACCAAGTGTGTCAATGTCAACAACTGCCAGTCATTTACCAATAGAGTTTGATTCCTTCATAAAATATTGGCATAATAGGGACACATTTCAGTGGACAGATGTTTGGAGAGAACAAGCTTTCTTGAATTATCTTATTAAATGTATATAATCCACTAAAATATAACATATTCAGTAACTTTGAAAAAAAAAACTCAATTCGATTATGGTAATATAGCCAACAGGTTCATGATGGAGATGTTGAAACAAGAACCATTGGTGAAGTTGGAGAGTGAAGAGATACATCAATATGAAGAGGAAATGTTGGACTATAAAAATATTGAGGAAAATATTAAATATGAAGACTTGGAGTATGGTAATATTGAGGATATTGCAACATGTGGACCATTAGAAAATACAGAAATAAGTGCCAAAATTAAGATTCCTAAATGTGAAGTAGAAATGCTGGAAATTAATGCTAGTGCAAATAGTGTTTGTAATACTGATAAAGAAGCTGGTGACACATTGACCCCAACAACAAAAGTCCTTAAGCATAAGTGTAAGGTGTGTGGTAAAATGTTTGTTAGTCATGATTGCCTGGCATGGCACTCAGTAGTTCATTCAGCAGTGAAGGTATTTAAGTGTCAGGTGTGTGGTAAGCCATTTGGTCATAGTCTTGGCCTCAACAAACATATGTTGCTCCATCATCAACCAACAGTAATGAAATTCAAGTGTAATCAGTGTGGTAAATTGTTCTCACAGAAGAGCAGTCTCACCGCACATTTATTAGTTCATTCAGGTGAGAAAAACTTCAAGTGTGATCAGTGTGGTAAATTATTCACACATAAGAGCAATCTCAACTCACATTTATTAGTTCATTCAGGTGAGAAAAACTTCAAGTGTGATCAGTGTGGTAAATTGTTCACACTTAAGAGCAATCTCAACTCACATTTATTACTTCATGCAGGAGAGAAAAACTTTAAGTGTGATCAGTGTGGTAAATTGTTCTCACAGAAGAGCAGTCTCACCAAACATTTATTACTTCATTCAGGAGAGAAAAACTTCTCACAGAAGAGCAGTCTCACCAAATATTTATTACTTCATTCAGGAGAGAAAAACTTCAAGTGTAATCAGTGTGGTAAATTGTTCTCACATAAGAGCAGTCTCACCGCACATTTATTAATTCATTCAGGAGAGAAAAACTTCAAGTGTGATCAGTGTGGTAAATTGTTCTCAAAGAAGGGCAATCTCACCACACATTTATTAGTTCATTCAAGAGAGAAAAACTTTAAGTGTGATCAGTGTGGTAAATTGTTCTCACAGAAGAGCCATCTCAACTCACATTTATTAGTTCATTCAGAAGAGAAAAACTTCAAGTGTGATCAGTGTGGTAAATTGTTCTCACAGAAGAGAAGTCTCAACTCACATTTACTAGTTCATTCAGAAGAGAAAAACTTCAAGTGTGATCAGTGTGGTAAATTGTACCCCCATAAGAACAGTCTCACTGCACATTTATTAGTTCATTCAGGTGAGAAAAACTTCAAGTGTGATCAGTGTGGTAAATTGTTCTCACAGAAGGGCAATCTCACCACACATTTATTAGTTCATTCAAGAGAGAAAAACTTTAAGTGTGATCAGTGTGGTAAATTGTTCTCACAGAAGAGCCATCTCAACTCACATTTATTAGTTCATTCAGAAGAGAAAAACTTCAAGTGTGATCAGTGTGGTAAATTGTACCCCCATAAGAGCAGTCTCACCGCACATTTATTAGTTCATTCAGGTGAGAAAAACTTCAAGTGTGATCAGTGTGGTAAATTGTTCACACATAAGAGCAATCTCAACTCACATTTATTACTTCATTCAGGTGAGAAAAACTTCAAGTGTGATCAGTGTGGTAAATTGTTCTCACAGAAGAGCCATCTCAACTCACATTTATTAGTTCATTCAAGAGAGAAAAACTTCAAGTGTGATCAGTGTGGTAAATTGTTCTCACGGAAGAGAAGTCTCAACTCACATTTACTAGTTCATTCAGAAGAGAAAAATTTCAAGTGTGATCAGTGTGGTAAATTGTACCCCCATAAGAACAGTCTCACTGCACATTTATTAGTTCATTCAGGTGAGAAAAACTTCAAGTGTGATCAGTGTGGTAAATTGTTCTCACAGAAGGGCAATCTCACCACACATTTATTAGTTCATTCAAGAGAGAAAAACTTTAAGTGTGATCAGTGTGGTAAATTGTTCTCACAGAAGAGCCATCTCAACTCACATTTATTAGTTCATTCAGAAGAGAAAAACTTCAAGTGTGATCAGTGTGGTAAATTGTACCCCCATAAGAACAGTCTCACCAAACATTTATTAGTTCATTCAGGTGAGAAAAACTTCAAGTGTGATCAGTGTGGTAAATTGTTCACACATAAGAGCAATCTCAACTCACATTTATTACTTCATTCAGGAGAGAAAAACTTCAAGTGTGATCAGTGTGGTAAATTGTTCTCACAGAAGGGCAATCTCACCATACATTTATTAATTCATTCAAGAGAGAAAAACTTTAAGTGTGATCAGTGTGGTAGATTATTCTCACAGAAGAGCAATCTCACCACACATTTATTACTTCATTCAGGAGAAAAACACTTCAAGTGTGATCAGTGTGGTAAATTGTTCTCACATAAGCGCAGTCTCACCACACATTTATTACTTCATTCAGGAGAGAAAAACTTCAAGTGTGATCAGTGTGGTAAATTGTTCTCACAGAAGGGCAATCTCACCACACATTTATTAATTCATTCAAGAGAGAAAAACTTTAAGTGTGATCAGTGTGGTAAATTGTTCTCACATAAGCGCAGTCTCACCACACATTTATTACTTCATTCAGGAGAGAAAAACTTCAAGTGTGATCAGTGTGGTAAATTGTTCTCACAGAAGAGCAATCTCACCACACATTTATTAATTCATTCAAGAGAGAAAAACTTTAAGTGTGATCAGTGTGGTAAATCGTTCTCATATAAGAGCAGTCTCACCACACATTTATTACTTCATTCAGGAGAGAAAAACTTCAAGTGTGATCAGTGTGGTAAATTGTTCTCACGGAAGAAAAATCTCAACTCACATTTACTAGTTCATTCAGCAGAGAAAAACTTCAAGTGTGATCAGTGTGGTAAATTGTTCACACAGAAGGGCAATCTCACCACACATTTATTAATTCATTAAAGAGAGAAAAACTTTAAGTGTGATCAGTGTGGTAGATTATTCTCACAGAAGGGCAGTCTCTCCAAACATTTATTAGTCATTCAGAAGAGAAAAACTTCATGAAGTTTAGTGTGGTATATGTTTCAAACACAAGATAAGTCTTGCCAAACATATTAACCCTCTCCGACATATGACGCAATTTTGAGCCTATTGGGGATACTTTAAAGCCTTTGTTACCATCAGGGGTGTTTAGAAACCTTTAATTAGTTTAGTTACTTCAACCTCTGCAGTTGTCTTTGAGTTACCGTAAAATGGGGTAACTTCGGAAATGTTTTGATGTTTTTTAACAATTGCTCCCGAGTGTAAACACATTATATAGATTTAACTAGGTCAAGTGATGTATGGTGATAGTGCGCCGTAATCCAGGAAGCCTCCTAAAATTAACCTCTATAATAAGAGAGCTATCCTTATCCTAAATGATGTCCGAAGTTTGCTTGAAAAGTTGACAACTCGGACATGTATGGATAACTTCGGACATAGGTGATTTCTTATGGAAAATTATTACCAAGAAAGCTGGGCTAACTCGGGACAAACGGAGGAGAACTTCGGACGTACGTTCGTGGCCTTATTTCATTAATTTTTCGGCTCCTACTATTTTATATGAATATTTTATTATTGCTGCTTATTCCTGTCCGATGTTTAAATGGAAAATGCACAGTCAATACTTTTAGGCCTGTATAATCAGTATAGGAGGGGGATATATACGATGTTTAACATATATTCTGTTTGGATCTGTTCTCGTTAGGCATTGAGCTCACTCTTAGAAAATATTGAGCAGGAAAAATAATCAATGCTGTCTAATCAATAACTCGAAAATTAACTAGGCCTAGTGAAAATATATAGGTATGTATACTATATCACTGCATAATATTTGTATACACTTTTATGAATTTGAACATTTTTATAGGTATAACGTATTTGTTGGAGTTTCTTTCGGCAGATAAAACAAAATTGGAGAAGATATATGCCTCTCCTAATTTATATATATTATATATCCAGAATTATCCGAAATACATAAATCGGTTAGCATATTATCATATTTTTATGGGTTTTTGGACTCAGAGAATGATTATTTGATCTTTTACCACCATGTTAATGATGGACAAGTATTATGAATGATTTTCATAGGGCAAATAATAACAAACGATTGTTTTGTTCCATGTCCGAAGTTAGCAATTTTTTTTTTAAATACACAATCGGCTAAATGATAGTGTTCTAGCTAGAGCGTTATACAAGTGTAAAAAAAATTCTTTGGTGGATGTTGTCTCTGGTAATGTTACTACAAAATGATATCAGTCACAATATCATTCAAACAAATTTCTTCAGGGTGATAGAAGTTTGGCAGGGTAGCGAAAAATGTACATATTTTCGTCATATATATATATATATAATATTTTTTTAGTGTACATATACTCATGTCAGTTTCCTAGGACTTTTACATGCTCTTCCTTTGCCATTTCTCTAAACGTACCCCACAAAAAAATAAATAAAAAGCGTTTCCATTATATAATGACAATGTCTAATTACTTATTTTCGCCGATGTCCGAAGTTATCACCGCAGTAAGAAGTTACCCCACTTTACGGTAGCTGTGGGCAGAAAACTAATTTTGAAGAGGTAATTATAAGAGTGAGAGAACTCTATTTCTTATTGCCAATCTGGCAACCTCTGCGTCATAAATGCGTGAAAGGGTTAAAAGATATTAAAGTAGAAAAGCCCTCCGCCAATCACCGCGCTCCCTTCTACTTGCTTGCACCGTCAGCTGACTTTGACAGTTCACGGCCACAACATGCCACGCCTTGCCAGCCAGCCAATCAGCGGCCTCCATTATCGGAGTGCGAAGTTGGGCTCCCTACCTCACCTCAAAAGTCGCTCTCTTTCTCTTCCCGAGCAGTTCCTTCTGGTTATCAACAATCAAATACCTCGGTGCCAGCCCTGTACTCCCGTAAGCCACTGAAAGAAGGTTATAACCAGCTTCCCGGGGATTATTTTGAAGAGAAGAGAGAGGAGGTGAAGGAGACGAGAATTCAGAGCGAGCGTGCCGCCCAGCCAATCACAGCGCGGGAGAACGGGAGGCGTGACTATAAAGGCTGGCACGGAAGGGTTACTGGGGTCATTCACCCCTCTGAACTCACCGGGTTATCTCTCTGCAACCCGCTTGCTCTCTCTCGCCCGGGCACACAGGGAAACCATGAGCCAACCATTCCAGCTACCCTGCCCTTATCTAAAGCCACAACACAAACCACCCCTGATCTCTCCTCACTTTCGCCCACTCGGAGGATACACCTTCAGTATCCTGCCGCCTGTCGTCACATCGCTAGTCTACACACACACAGTCAAGCGATTCAAGAGGGACGACAGAAGGTGGACGGAAGTGAGGACTTCCAGAGGAGCTGCTGGCCAGCTCTGAGGTGGTAAAGCACAGTTCCAGCACACACACCTGATTCCAGCATCCATAAATATATTTGTTTAAGGGCCCATATTGGGCCCGCATAAGATTCAGAAAGAAAGAGAGAAAATATTGACTAACCTGGTGGTTCCAATAAAAATTGATGTGTCCTTCTAGGACAACACTAAAGGAAAAAGAATTTAGACTAACCTGTTTCCATAAAATGATGATGTGTATTAATTAGTTATTTTTGTTAGCAAAGGCGTAATGCCGAAAGTGTTATTATATAGGATCTAATAGGAAAGATTTAAGTATCAAAGTAAAGAGAGGAGGGAAAGATCAATTCTTCTAGTCAAAAGGGGCAACCAATAAGTTCAAGGGGAAACAGTTTTGTTTAGTTGCCCGATAGATCAGCTATGGCTAGGAAAGGACGCTACCCTGTAGTCCATTTAAATCACAAATTAAGTTGTTTATAAGGAAACTAAATAGAAGGACACTAGTCCATGTGAATTACGGGATTCTTATGTTTTAGAAAGGAAGTTGTATCCATATAAATCGAAAGGGTCCTGGAGGCAGTCTGGGAAAAGCGTTTCGGGATATCACGAATAACAAAGAATTCCTCAGAAGTTATATAAAGGAATATAAATGTGAATCTGTTCCGTGTAGGCGTTTTGAGGCACGGTTTATCTTTTATTAGAACGGTTATGGATTAAGGTTTAATGTAAACATAGCGTGCTTGTAATAAGAGTGACATGAGAGTACATTCGGAAGGGGTTATTGAGGTAAATATTGTAAACCAATGTCGTTGGAGTAACTGGGTGACGGAACCCAATATTATATATGAGAGGGAACTTTTAATCCCGGTCTGTAATTTGTGAGACTTTATATAATTGTTGAGGTACTTGTGTAGTAACGACGGTTGTGTCAGATGAGTAAACAGGTTATATGTATTGAGGAAATAGATTATATGTATTGAAGCCTTGGTCTTGAGAGAAGACACAGAAGGCTCAGTGAACGTGGGTAATTCTTGAGAATAGAAGCAGAATATCCCTTTTGTTTAAATTAGGTAAAGAACGTTTGTTTCATTAGGCCCTGGTCTCAATAGAAAGCACAGCAAGGCTCAGATTAAACTACTTAGGATTAGTAACTAATAACGTGTTTGTTGGATCGAAGTCGACTTGAGTCAATACCTGAATAGCGGGAATTCAGTTAGGGAGTAACGGGAGCTCTAGGGGTCCAAAGTACAACCTATCATGAATCAACGTAATATTCAATCCGTGTCTTGAACTCATCTCGGCCCGAACCAAGGACCCGTTATTAATTTCATTAATCGAGTTTAGGACTAAAGTTGGTTAGTGGAGAGAACATAATAATTAGAGTAGTTAGGAAGTTTGTTAAATAAAGTATACAAACTTCTAAATGACTGTCGATTTATCCCCCATAATAGTAGTATCGTAGCAGAACTTAAAATAAATACTACATTTTGGTGGCAAGCGGTGGGATTCGACAAATCATTTAGATTGAGTATAATTATCTAACAGAACAGACATAATGACGGGCGTGTTGCCATTCAGATTATGGGAAGAGGGAAAGGAAGAAATTGAGCTCTGGATTGAGCAGTTAGAATGTCAGTTCACGCTATTTTGACGTAGGAGAAAATGGGAAAAAAAATCACCTATGGAAAGGCACAGTTAGGTAAGGCCCTGAATGATGTAAGAGTACGTCTGGATGGACTAGTGTCATGGGCCGAAGTCAGGAGTGCCTTAATCGAAGAATTTGGCGGAGAGACTTCTACCAGAAAAGCCAGAGACAAACTGAAGAGTCTGAAACTTGATGGCCAAAATGTGAGAGCCCTGAGGAGGGAAATCGCTAAGAATGTTAAACTGGCATATCCCCATATGGACCAAGAGAGCCAGGAAACTGAGATCAGGGATATTATGATCCAAGCCTGCCCGGTGGAAGTTAGGAAGCATTGCATCATTCATGAGGTCAACACTACTAAGGAACTGATGGAGGTCATTAAAAAGATTATGGAGGCTCGAGAAGTAAAAGAGGAAAAACTAAAATGGGAGGAGGAGAACCCAAAGAAAGGGTATCCGAATCCGATGCTTCACTTGTAGACAGACCGGACACCTAGCTAGGTGCTGTACCAACCATCCACAAGCTCCAACCCCTAGAGTTGACCCCAGACCCACACTTCTAAACGATCGACCTCTACCCAGGGGAACCGATCCAAACCGGGGAGGAATGCCTCCGGTAGAATACCGGGAGACAGAAAACCAGCCAAAAGTCATGATGCCGAAAGAGAGAGAACATTTTCGGTGAAACCTCACATAGAAGGGGGGTATAGTGAGGTCAATATTTTAGAGAGACAAACACCTTGTGAAACTATAGTCATAAATGGGAAAGCCGCTAACATGTTAATTGATACGGGGGCAAACCGAAGTTGTCTTCTAGAGATTTTTTTTTTTAAATCAGCAAGAAATGGGCCCATTAAATCAAAGTATTTAGTTGTCAGGAGCCGGGGGTCAACCACTGACGATCCTAGGGAGAACTAATACGGCGGTAGTACAATGGAAAGGAATTACCTTCACCACCGATTTCTGTGTTTTATCGGGAAAAGCAAATAGTGGAGTCGATGGGTATCTGGGAATAGATCTCATGAGTCAGATGGGAGTAACTATCCAGTGTGGGCTGAAAGACACAACGACCACTCTCCGACCTCAAATAGTAGCTACCACAGGAAAACTGTCTATCCCTCCTAGATCTTGGAAAATGATAGAGATTTCCCCATACCCAGGCATGACTGCCGGGATTTTTTAACCTGATTGGGGGAGAATATCTCCCACCTTCATTACTGCCGACCAGAGGAAACTAGTTCTAGCTAATTTTGGTGATGACAATTATTTATCAAAAAGGGAAACTGTTAGGACAAGTTACACCCGCTCAACCCACTACTGTTGGAACTGACGGACCCGTGAACTTGCCTGAAATCCCGAAACAATTAACGTCAAATCAAGCCAGTACCTTACAGGAATTGCTCGGGACGTACCGAGATGTGTTTGCTCAAAACGAAGGGGACCACGGATCGGCTCGAACCTGCCACACCCTTGAGATACACTATTAGGATAGACGACAAAACCCCATTATGAGACAAAAATAAAAGGAACAAGTTGAGGACATGATTAACCTCTGAAGTGCGCATGGGGGTAATTGGAAACGTCCCCCTGTGCTGACGTATTTGAGGTGTTTCCGTCACTAAAATATTCGTTGTGCCATTAATAGCATTAATACTTATCCATATGCGCCTATTATGGGTTGATTATAAAGGTATTAACCTGAAACAACAATAAAACGAGTGAAAACAGCGTTTGGATGGTCAAAATCGGAGATATAGCCCGCGAGTTGTATAATGTATGGGTGAGGCAATCTGCTTTCCCGCCAATTTCCCCCAAGGCCACTGAGACACAGTCGATCGATACTCTCTCTCTCTCTTGCACTCACTTGCCATCAGTGATGACAACACCCTGCTTGCAACTCGCTAATGTTAGCACGAAAATATACCTCAGAATAAGGGAATAACAGGGAAAATAGGTGATAACTGAAGGAGAGGAGGAAAGTGGGGAAGGAGGGGAGGTAGAGGACTGAGATTTTGCATGGCCCAGGGGCCAAAAAAAAAAAAAAATATTTTTTTTTTTTTCGATGTCAAAAGTTGATTTTGTTTTTCACTCACTCATAAGAGTCTCCCCGCAGTGCGCCGGGGGAACTCTTATGAGTCTCCCCGCAGCTCCCGGGTTAAGCAGGGGATAGTAGTGGAATCCTACAGTCCGTGGTCATCTCCAGTAGTCCTAGTAAAAAAAAAAGATGGGTCTACTCGGTTCTGTGTAGATTATCGAAAATTAAACGATGTCACCATCAAAGACGCGCAGCCCCTACCTCGTATTGACAACTTGTTAGAATCACTCAATGGGTCAACCTGGTTCTCTACCCTAGATCTAGAGTGGATACTGGCAAGTACCAGTTAGGTCCGAGGATCAAGAGAAAACCGCATTTGCCAAGAGCGAAGGCAAACTCTACCAGTTTACTGTTTTGCCGTTTGGAGTTTGCAATGATCCCGCCAGTTTCACTAGAGTCATGGACGAAGTATTGAGGGGATTAACCTGGAAAACTTGTTTGGCGTACTTAGATGATATTATAATCTTTTCCGCTAATTGGGAAGAACATATTCACCGACTACAAGAAGTTTTAGAAAGAATCAGGGGGGCAGGACTTAAACTGAAACCTTCAAAATGCCAATTAGGGGCCCGTGAGGTGGCATATCTAGGGCACGTGGTTTCCAGTAAAGGTATCGAACCGGACCCACATAAAGTGAGATCTATTGCCGAAATCTCACCTCCGTCCTCTGTCAAAGAGATTCGAGCGTTTCTGGGAATGGCCTCCTACTATCGAAGGTTCATACCTAACTTTTCAAAGATTGCTCGCCCCATGACTCAGAGACTAGAATAAGGGAGGAGGTTCGACTGGGATCAGAGTTGTCAGGTAGCTTTTGATCACTTGAAGCAAAAATTAACTTCTAACCCCATAGTTTGTCATCCGGGTTTCACCAAGCCGTTTCAGCTATACACCGATGCTTCTGATGAAGGGCTCGGAGCTGTATTGGCCCAGAAAGTGGACGGAAAGGAAAGCATAGTGGCCTGTGCTAGCCGGACACTGAATAAGGGCGAAAAGAATTACAGCGTTACAAAAAAAGAATGTCTGGCTCTAGTGTGGGCTGTACAATATTTCCGTCCATATCTAGCCGGGGTCCACTTTGAAGTTATTACGGACCACCATAGCTTGCAATGGCTCAGGAAAATGAAAACGGAAGACGGACTATTTGTCAGGTGGAAGGTGATTTTGGAAGAATATTCTTTTGAAGTTAGACATAGACCAGGTAAATTACACACTAATGCCGATGGCTTGTCTCGACTACCGGTAGCACCCGTCCAACCCACTGAACCTCACAGGGAAAAACATGACCCTAGATATGGTAATAAAGTAAAGTTCTCGGAGGAAGCCTGGAGGGATTCTAAAGATCAGGTCGTACTTGACTATTCGGAGGCAAAACACATGATACAAATCTTCCACGGACAAGAAGGAAGGGGGGCTCATTTGGGACAGTCTACTGTAGGGTTCTCAATCAATTTAATGAAAGTTACTGGACCAAGAGGGCCGACCAGATCGTTAAAGAAGTTGTTCAAAATTGTTTGGGGTGTCAGAGGGGCAAAGATGGAAGGGGACCTAGACAGTCGCCCGGACATATTACCGCTGGTACACCCTGGGCCAAATTATCAGTGGACATTATGGGACCTCTGCCCAGACAGACAAACAAAAGGTACATTCACACATACTAAAAGTTGCTCAGGGGTGGGTCCTTCCTTCCCCTACTCCACCCTGGGCAGGTGGAAAGGGGGAGTCGGGTCCAAGTCTACCCCTACCTTCCACCCCCAAACTATCCCTAACTCCCCCACCTTCCTTTTCTAGCTGGCAGTTAGTGATTAGTGATGATTGCTCTCATGTATTATACAGGGTGTTTCATAAATACCTTTCATAAATTTCAGAATGAATAGACCTAGCAATAATAAATATACTTTACTATGTGAGGTTTTGGAAATTCCTCATATTTACCGGGATATTACACATTTTAGTTTAAATAGGAAAGTCTATAGGATGAAAACGATCAGTAGATTACCATCACCTCAATTACTTTATTTTGTCATAAATGTTTGAACATCAATGTATTTTACAGTATTTACAATAGGTGCTCGATCAATTTGCTTCATGGGTTCGAATACTGTATGAATGAAGCTTCACAAATTGAAGGTAATGTGAGAAGGTGAGAGAAAGAAGCATGTACTGGCAATCTTAAGTAAGTACCAGACATGGAGCCATACACCTCTGCTGAGTACACAGACATGTTACTTACTTTAGAGGAAATGCAGCTGAAGCAGTAAGGATGTACGGTGAACAATATCCCAACCGGAGGCAACCATGTCGGCCTACTTTCCTCAGCGTAGAAAGACGACTACGGGAATGTGGCACACTGAATCCACGTGCAGTAGACAGAGGAAGGCCTCATGATGAGCAACTACTCGATGCAGAAGAGGATATCCTTGATTCCATCGCAGATGATCCATCTACAAGCACACGTCGACTTGGTGCACGATTTGATGTGGTATCCCCCAGCATAAGCTACTTGTGTGCGACATGAGCTTATACAGAGATCCTAAGCGCAAGAAGGTTTACATACCCAAAAGGAAAGTGTGGCTGCTAAAGGACAAGGAAGTTAGGGATAGGTTTCATAATGAACTGGAGGAAATGAATAGAAATAAGGAAGCTAGGCCTAACGATGTAAATAGCCAATGGAACTTTCTTAAGCATAGCCTTATCGCTGCCACTGACAAAGTCTGTGGGAAAACAAAGGGTCACCCCAGGAATAAGACCTCTTGGTGGTGGAACGATGAGGTAGAACATGCTGTGAAAGAGAAAAGGAGATGCTTCAAAGCATGGAAGAAAGGGGGCAGCAGGGAGGAATACCAGGCAGCTAAACGAACTGCTAAAAGAGTTATTTACAATGCTAAAAATCGCATTAAGGACCTGGTCCTCGAACAAGTGTGTAACACTGACAATCCCAATGGGATCTTCAACCTAGCTAGGCGAGTTAAAAATGACAGAAGGGATATTATAGGTGAACAGTGTGTTAGAGATGATAATGGGAAGATTGTGTATGCAGAAAATGAAATCAGAGAAGCATGGAAGGTACATTATGAACGATTGCTAAATGTAGAGTTTGAATGGGATAAGGAACAGCTTAGTATCGAAAAACCAATATCTGGGCCCCCTCCTTTGATAGCACCAGCTGTAGTGAGCGACGCAATCAATAAAATGAAGGACGGTAAAGCTCCAGGTTGCTCCGACATTGTCGCTGAGATGATAAAGCCTCAGGGGAGATTGGTGTAAACTTAGTCACTGAGTTGATAAACACCATTATTAAAGATGAGAAAATCCCAGAGGATTGGCTCAAAAGTGTAATAGTAAATATATACAAAGGAAAAGGGGATGCGCTAGATAGAGGAAATTATAGGGGCCTGAAAATGCTTGACCAAATCATGAAGGTCTGTGAGAGAGTCCTTGAGGGCTTGATCAGGCAAAGCATCTCTATTGATGATATGCAGTTTGGTTTTATGCCAGGACGTGGTACAACCGATGCTATCTTCATAGTCAGGCAGATACAGGAAAGATACTTACTAAAAGGCAGGGATCTTTACTTTGTGTTTGTGGACCTGGAGAAGGCCTTTGATAGGGTACCTAGAGATGTTGTACAGTGGGCTATGAGGAAACTTGGTGTGGAAGAGTGGCTGGTGCGTGTGATAATGAAAATATATGAGGATTCGCGAAGTTCGGTGAGGGTGAAGGGTGTACTGAGTGATGAGTTCGCAGTCCGTGTTGGAGTCCATCAGGGTTCAGTGTTAAGCCCCCTCCTCTTTATTATGGTCTTGGAGGCGCTGTCTAGAGTTTTTAGAGGCAGACTCCCGTTGGAACTGTTTTATGCAGACGATTTAGTCCTAATAGCTGACAGTATGCAAGATGCTGAGGCCAAATTCAGAGAGTGGAGAGAGGGCATGGCGAGCAAGGGTTTAAGAGTCAATATTAACAAAACCAAGGTTATGCATTGTAGTTTGAGACGAGGCAATGTGGAAAAGAGCGGTGCATACCCATGTGCAGTGTGTGGAAAGGGAGTGGGCGTTAACTCAATTCAATGTAGCATCTGTCGATGTTGGGTACACCATGGGAGTAAGCGCTGTAGTAGAATAAAGGGGCCCCTGCCGAAGGATAAGTCAGAAATAGAGAAATTTGAGTGCGTAGTGTGCAAAGGCGAGTTTGTGTTAAGTGATGATCCTGTGGCTGTGAATTTTGTAAATGAGTCTTTGGAGCTGGTGAACACGTTTTGTTACCTAGGAGATACCATCTCTGCCGGTGGTGGGGCCGAGCCTGCCACTGTTGCTAGAATTAGGTGTGGCTGGGGGAAGTTCAGAGAATTGATGCCAATCCTGACCATGAAAAGAATACCTCTCCCCCTGAAGGGAAAGGTGTATGCCTCATGTGTTAGAAGTGCAATGACGTATGCCTCAGAAACATGGGCCGTTAAAGTAGAGGATGTCAACAGAATGGAGCGTAATGAGATGAGAATGGTGAGATGGATGTGTGGGGCCAGGCTACAGGATAGAATAACAAATGTTGAGCTGAGGAGACGTTTAGGTATAAAGAGTATTAGCGAGGTGATGCGTACAAGTAGACTGGGATGGTATGGACATGTGGAGAGAATGGATGAACAAAATTGGGTGAAAAAATGCAGGTCTGTGATTGTGGAGGGAGCTGCACCAAGGGGTGGACCGAGGAAGACCTGGGATCGGACTATACGCGCCGATCTCAAATCCAAGAACTTGACAAGCGAAGCAGCCCTTAACAGGGTTGCCTGGAACGCCGCCATTAGGACAAGAGACTGAAACTGCACTTATGTGTGGAACACTCAGTCTTAAAATTTTATGTATGTGTGTGTATGCATCAGTATGGAGGATTGTAAACAGACATGGCCTGTACCCATATCATCACCAGCCCATCCATGCTCTGACTGAACGTGATTATCACCAACGAGTGGATTTCTGTCGGTGGCTCCTTACTCAAGAGAGGGAGAACAACGGTTTTATTGCAGAGGTTTTGTTTAGTGATGAGGCAAATTTCACAAGAAATGGTATGTTGAACCTACATAATACACATACATGGGGAGCAGAAAATCCACATGCAACATCAACGAGGGGACATCAGGAACGCTTTTCGATTAATGTTTGGGCCAGTATTCTTGGTGACCATGTAATCGGACCTTTTATGTTACCACAACGACTTCAGGCAATGTGTACACCAGATTTCTTCAGGATGACTTAATAATAATATAATAATAATAATAATTCTTTATTCCAGACACATAAGATAGATACAGTATAAATACAGTACGACCTAATGGTCCATATCACATACACTTCTCGTCAGAGCACAGATAATAATTATACACAAAGATATATTAATAAAGACACAATAAAATAAAAAATACAGTAGGCCTATTTACAGAATAGAGCACATATCACATTTTGTCACAATATAACACAGATAGGCTAACTAAGGCTATTGCTCAATGTTGGTTAACACCTATTGCACAGATCATTGCTCATAGTTCAATTAGACCTATATATTACATTACAGTACATACTATGTGTGCAGCAGCTTCTGCCAGTGAGATATAATACGGGATTCATAGATATGATCACTAGACCAAAGAGCTACAATCAGCGTGTTACTGGAGGATTGCAGTCGCTGCGAAAAGCTGTACACCAGTCTCCTGATGACAGCCCGACAGCACTGCACATCCAACAGTGTGCACACCATACTAGTGCTTTCATATTTAGAGAGACCAATGAACATCTTGAGTATATTATGATAGGATGTACACAGACCATTTATGGTGGCTCTCTTATACTTCCACCACAAATGGGCCGTGTACATAGAGGAACAATATGTCCGGAACAAAGTTACTTTAGTTTCCCAATTACACATGTGGAATTTTCTCAAGATGGTGTTACCACGTAAATATAGCTGTCTGCGCTGACGGCCGATATCTGCATCATCTGAGCAATCGTTTGAGATAATGTGTCCCAGGTATTTTATTTTGTTTACTTCTTGAATAATTTGATTATTGAGTGAGAAATTTGGCAGTTTACTTTTATACAGTAATTTTGATCTAAATATAAGAACAGCACTTTTCAGTGGGTTGAATTTAACACAATGTTTACTACCAAAAGATTCACATATATCAAGAAGTTTGCTCAGACCCGCAGAAGACGGTGCAATAATGACCAGATCATCAGCATACATGAGATGGTTGATGATTTTATTCCCACCATAACATCCAATCTGCTCTTTATTCAATTTATCACTTAATTCATCCATATATACATTGAATAAGTAAGGTGAGAGAATACTACCCTGTCTCACTCCATTGGTTACTGTAAAGGAATCCAAAATAATGTTACCCCATCTTACATTAAATGTTTGATTGGCGTACCAGTACTTCAAGATTCTCAGTATATAGGATGGCACTCCCCTTGTTGCTAATTTATCAAACAGGATATTGTGGCAGACTGTCAAATGCCTTACTAGCATCAAGAAAGCATGCAAAAATAGAGCTGTTCATTTTGATGTACCCATCCACTAGCTCCTTCAGAGTGTAGATGCACTGGTCCGTACCATGATTCTTTTTAAAACCAAATTGATTACTATTAGTTGAGATATACACTGAGATTCTGTCTAAAATGATTAACTCTAGTATCTTACTTACAATACTGGCAAGGGCAATAGGTCTATAGTTGTCTTTTGATGTAATTTTGCCAGCCTTGTCTTTAATTACTGGTATCAAGGTAACGGACATCATAGATTCTGGTAGGAAACCATGGATTAGAAAGCTGGTAAAGCAACTGCTGAGTTTCTCCAAGAGGAGAGTGGAGGAGTACTTCAAATGTTCAGCATATATACCATCAAAACCACAGGATTTGTTACCCATACTACTTGAAGATGTGCCTCTCAGAACACGTAGACAAATGTGGTTCATGCAGGATGGGGCTCCAGCTCACTTTGCACGAGGTACGAGCGATTTCCTTAATGTTATGTACCCTGATAAGTGGATAGGCTGTGGTGGTCCCATCGCCTGGCCACCTAGATCACCGGACCAAACTCCACTTGACTTTTATCTTTGGGGACACTTGAAGAGCAGGGTGTATGCTACACAAATCAACACCCGTCAGCAACTGTGGCAACGAGTTCAAGAGGCATGCAGAGAAGTAAGAAACACACCAGGGATATTTGAAAGAGTGCGACAGTCTCTTATGCGCCGAGCCCAAGCCTGTATCAACGAGGGTGGGAGAAACTTCGAGCAACTATTGTAAATACTGTAAAATACATTGATGTTCAAACATTTATGACAAAATAAAGTAATTGAGGTGATGGTAATCTACTGATCGTTTTCATCCCCTAGACTTTCCTATTTAAACTAAAATGTGTAATATCCCGGTAAATATGAAAAATTTCCAAAACCGTCACAACCGTAAAGTATACCGTATTTATTATTGCTAGGTCTATTCATTCTGAAATTTATGAAACGTATTTATGAAACACCCTGTATATCATTGTTAAACCATCATTCCACATGCTTACAATGGTTAACATTTAAATTATATTAGGAATTAATAAATACAATATACTGCATAATTGCATTCTCAAAATTAGTTTCTATACACAACGTTGGCTACAAGAATCTCGGCTGTAGTGGATCTCTCTCTCTCTCTCTTAACACGTAGACTACGAGGTCAATTCATTCAAGTTTCTAAAATATGTAATGTGTTTGATAATGTGTAAATATTTAGCCTCAATATGAATACGATACTATGCAACCATGGCTGGCAGTTAGAATTGAAAAGGATCAGCACTAGTATTTGTGGAAACTGTTTTCTATTTATGATCTGTTCTACCTGGAACAAACTGTCCTCATAAGTTGTAAACATTTCCTCAGTTGAATAGTTCAAGAAGACAGTAGGTAGTATTTTGCACACTCTGTAAGGAGTGTAGTGCACTGAAAAATGTCTCTCTTTCCACTTCGAATATTTCCCCGTAATGGACATCAAGGTCTTTTGAGATACTAAATATTCCTTGTAACTCCTTGTAACTTGTAGCACACACTTTCTACAACCAAGATTTAACTGGTCTGAATGTGGTATATTTCCCTTCTTTAGTGTGTGTGATAAATGTTGCCTGTATTCGATACACATAGAGGAGAGTTGATGGTAAAACTGTTTATTAACCCTTGTCTAGCGGGCTTTTTGGGGCTCATTTGGGCATATTCAGGCCCTCCTGCATGATAAATCAAGCATCTGCATGAAAAAAAAAAAAAAATAGCAAAACACTAGGCACTAAAAGTTTCAAAATGAGACCAGAACGAGCTACGTAGCACTTGTGGTTCTCTTGCAGTGGTGCCACGAACATGGAAGTTTAGCATATATCGGTATATTTTTCCCAGCTATGCTCACTACTGGCTACACTGCCGGCCTCTCGAGAACACATGGAACATGAGTTAATGGGTGACGGTAAACCCTGGGAGTCGGCTGTCTGGCCCGCTGCTCTCCCGGCCATTTGCACTCGATTTTAACCCTTTAAAAGCATTAATAATGCTCCTAACTTGCTGCAAATTGGTGCACGACTTAAGTCGAGCGCCGCTCTTTAAGGGTTAATCCTATTAATTATTTGGGGGTTTGTAGAGGTGAGAGGCTGGGATAACAGAAGAGACAGAGAAGGGGGAAGTGAGAAGGCGAGTCCTGCTACTCAAGGGCTCTATACTCAAACCTTAATTACTAAAAGTTCACACCGACTTTTATAGTAGTTTGTATCGAGTTCTACATTCAATTGATCGAAAAAAGTGTAAAGGGCCCCATATAATGAAATGCAAACCGTTTATCGTATGTATGGTATTGAATAAATGGGAGAAACTGATTTAAATGATAGACGAAACAATCATTAACCTAAGAAGTGCGCATGGGGGGTATGAGACACCACACTCCTGTGCTGACGTATTTGAGCTGTTCCCATCACTAACATCTTTAGTTTACCATAAATAGCATTAATACTTATCCATATGCGCCTATTATAGGTTGATTATAAAGGTATTAACCTGTTACAACAATAAAACAAGTGGAAACAGCGTTTGGATGGTCAAAATCGGCGATACAGGCCGGGAGTTACATAATGTATGGCTGAGGCAAACTCCCTTCCCACCACTTTTCCCCACGTCTGGAGAGAGACTGTCGATCGATACTCTCTCTCTCTCTCTCTTGCACTCGCTTGCTAACAGTGATGACAATGCCCTGCTTGCAACTCGCTAATGTTAGCACGAAAATAGGCCACAGAATAAGGGAATAACAGGGAAAATAGGTGATAACTGAAGGAGGTGAGGAAAGTGGGGAAGGAGGGGAGGTGGAGGAGTGAATTTGGCATGGCCCAGGGGCAATAAAAAAAAAAAAAAAATTTGGGGGGTGTTTTAAATTGATTTTTTATTAGCCTTACTCTTAAGAGTCTTCCCACAGTCCGCCGGGGGAACTCTTAAGAGTCTTCCCGCAGTTCCCGGGTTAACAGTCGCAACACTATTCTAGCCAATCTTTGCCTTTAGTCCTTTCCTGTTATGATATAAAAGCCCAACTGTGTAAGTAATTTGAGAACCTAGGAGTAGATCGTAGAGGGCACGTTGATGTGTATTGCAATAATGGTGAACATAATATCTTGAATACTGTATGAGATTGGATTTAAATACGGTATTATTATATTGAAATCACATTAAGTTTTGATTGTAGAAAGTAGTGCAACGAGAGAGCGACACACACACACACACAGAGAGAGAGAGAGGCACAAGACCACAACAGCCAGGATTCGTGTAACCTACGTTTAGTATAGAGACTCATTTTGAGAACACAAGTATACAGTATATTGTATTTATTAATTCCTAATAAATGTTAAATGTCGGCCATTGTAAGCATGTGCAATGATGGTTTGACAATACTGTGCAATACATGTAAGCAATTGTCGCTAATCACTAACTGCCAGCTAGAAAAGGAAGGTGGGGGAGTTAGGGATAGTTTGGGGTTGGAAGGTGGGGGTAGACTTGGACCGGACTCCCCCCTTCCACCTGCCCAGGGTGGAGTAGGGGAAGGAAGGACCCACCCCTGAGCAACTTTTAGTATGCGTGAGTGTACATCTTGACCTGTGTCGATATATTTTCCAAATACACGGTTGCTTGCGCTATTCCGGACAAGAAAGCCGAAGCGGTGGCTAAGGTTATCTTGGAAAAGGTAATTTTTGTGTATGGCACCCCTGGAGGTATTCTGAGTGACAGGGGAAGAGAATTTAATAATGAGATCTGGCAACACTTGGGAGAAACCTTGGGCTACCAGATACAGCACACCTCCCCGTATTACCCCCAGGGAAATGCTGTATGTGAAAGGAATCATAGGGTGTTAGCCAATTGCATCCGGGCTAGTTTGAGCTCGCAAGGGGAGAAAATCGTCCGAGGTTGGCCGGAACTTTTGCCCGAAATTGTCTGTGGAATAAATACCACGGTATGTAGAACTACTGGGCATTCTCCCTATGAGATTATCTTTGGCAGCACGCCGAAATTGCCTCAAGAACGGATTATTGCCTTACCCCAGTTCCTCTGCGCAGTATTCCCAACCAGGAAAATATTGGAAGGAACAAGGGGAGCGACGACAGCAAGTTCATGATCATATTGCCCAGCAACAGCTTAAGGAAGTTTCTCTAAATAATCCTTATTACCGGGGGGAGTATATTCTGGTAAAGAGACATGATCCCACCCGAGCTGGTAAACTGGAGGAGAAATACGAGGGTCCCTTCAGGGTTGTAGAGATAAACGGGCCCTATCAAGTGTTGTACTTGCATCATGGAGATATTGTGTCAGTTACCCATATTTGTCATACCAAACGATATGAAGGTATTCTTCCCCCAGATATGAGCGAGTGGAGTAGCGAGGAAGGGAGCGAAGAGGAGATAGAATCCAGGGTTGGTGACCCTGATACTTCCTCAGCTCGACCCAACGTTGGAGGTCCTAATCTGAACAAGAACTATCTAAAGGATTCTCCATTCTGGTGGTCACTTAGTCGTAAGAACCAAGAGAGTCTCCCTGAGGTTGAGCCAGAAGGAGATATAGGAAGCAAAGAGATCGTAATATTTAGTGGGGAAAATTATTATTATGAGCTTACCGAGGATGAAAAGTCTACGGTCCCAGATAGCGAAGTTTCAGTTTCCCTGAGAGATTTAAATAAGACTAAGTAGTGAGGAAGAGTGTTTTCGAGACGAAATAGAACCGAGAGACGTATCTTTTGACAGCAAACGTATAAACGGCTCTCCCACAGCTAAAGTGAATGAATCTAAAGGAAATCCCTTGCCTAACGTTCCGGATAAGACTCCAGCTAGTGCGTCTAATTTCACGGGCCCCACCGAGACTCTCACTCGTAGTGGTAGGATTAGCCGCCCACCAATCAGGTACCCGGACGAGGCTATAAATAGGACCCCCGGGGCACTCGCCTGTCAGTTGCAAGGCACCATATGCCTCTCCCCTCTGACCCTCAGTACCGACTCCGTCAACTAGTAACAATAGTCGACGGGCAAGGGCAAAGAATCAATACCACTTGAGCTCTCAAACAGCTTCTCAGTCAGCCCGGGGAGGTTTTAACCCGGGAACTGCGGGGAGACTCTTAAGAGTTCCCCCGGGCGACTGCGGGAAGACTCTTAACCTAACAAGTGCGCATGGGGGTAATTAGACACCTATCCCTGTGCGCATGTATTTGAGGTGTTTCCGTCACTAAAATATTCATTTTACCATAAATAGCATTAATACTTATCCATACGCGCCTATTATGGGTTGATTATAAAGGTATTAACCTGAAACAACAATAAAACGAGTGAAAACAGCGTTTGGATGGTCAAAATCGGAGATATAGCCCGCGAGTTGTATAATGTATGGGTGAGGCAAGCTTCTTTCCCGCCAATTTCCCCCAAGGCCACTGAGACACAGTCGATCGATACTCTCTCTTGCACTCGCTTGCAATCAGTGATGACCACACCCTGCAACTGGCTTTCTAATGTTAGCACGAAAATATACCTCAGAATAAGGGAATAACAGGGAAAATAGGTGATAACTGAAGGAGAGGAGGAAAGTGGGGAAGGAGGGGAGGTAGAGGACTGAGATTTTGCATGGCCCAGGGGCCAAAAAAATTTTTTTTGTTTTTTTTTTTTGTTTTTTTCCCGATGTCAAAAGTTTATTTATTTTTTCTCTGACTCTTAAGAGTCTTCCCGCAGTCCGCCGGGGGAACTCTTAAGAGTCTCCCCGCAGTTCCCGGGTTAAGAGTCGGAGAAAACAAAAATCAACTTTTGACATAAAAAAATAAATAAAAAAAAAAAAAAATTTGGGCCCCTGGGCCATGCAAAATCTCAGTCCTCTACCTCCTTCCACTTTCCTCCCCTCCTTCAGTTATCACCTATTTTCCCTGTTATTCCCTTATTCTGAGGTATATTTTCGTGCTAACATTAGAAAGCCGGTTGCAAGGTGTGGTCATCACTGATAGCAAGCGAGTGCAAGAGAGAGAGAGAGTATCGATCGACTGTGTCTCAGTGGCCTTGGGGGAAATTGGCGGGAAAGCAGCTTGCCTCACCCAACATAACTCGCGGCCTATATCTCCGATTTTGACCATCCAAACGCTGTTTTCACTTGTTTTATTGTTGTTTCAGGTTAATACCTTTATAATCAACCCATAATAGGCGCGTATGGATAAGTATTAATGCTATTTATGGTAAAATAATATTTTAGTGACGGAAACACCTCAAATACATGCGCACAGGGAGAGGTGTCTAATTACCCCATGCGCACTTCTTAGGTTAATAGCCAAAACTGTCGTGGGAAATCAGAATCCTGCCCTCCCGCTACACAAATGTCTCTGTGAGCACAGTCGACTGGTGGAGTGGCAGCCAGATGGCAAAACTTTCAGGGGAACGGTGTTGTGGTGATCAGGAGCTCGCCTAAAATCAGTAGGCGGTGATAAAGTAGAAAAGCCCTCCGCCAATCACCGCTCTCCCTTCTACTTGCTTGCACCGTTAGCTGACTTTGACAGTTCACGGCCACAACATGCCACGCCTTGCCAGCCAGCCAATCAGCGGCCTCCATTATCGGAGCGCGAAGCTGGGCTCCCTACCTCACCTCAAAAGTCGCTCTCTTTCTCTTCCCGAGCAGTTCCTTCTGGGTATCAACAATCAAATACCTCGGTGCCAGCCCTGTACTCCCGTAAGCCACTGAAAGAAGGTTATAACCAGCTTCTCGGGACTAATTTTGAAGAGAAGAGAGAGGAGGTGAAGGAGGCGAGAATTCAGAACGAGCGTGCCACCGCGTGTGCCGCCCAGCCAATCACAGCGCGGGAGAACGGGAGGCGTGACTATAAAGGCTGGCACGGAAGGGTTCCTGGGGTCATTCACCCCTCGGAACTCACCGGGTTATCTTAATGCAACCCGCTTGCTCTCTCTCGCCCGGGCACACAGGGAAACCATGAGCCAACCATTCCAGCTACCCTGCCCTTATCTAAAGCCACAACATAAACCACCCCTGATCTCTCCTCACTTTCGCCCACTCAGAGGATACACCTTCAGTATCCTGCCGCCTGTCGTCACATCGCTATTCTACACACACACAGTCAAGCAATTGAAGAGGGACGACAGAAGGTGGACGGAGGTGAGGACTTCCAGAGGAGCTACTGGCCAGCTCTGAGGTGGTAAAGCACAGTTCCAGCACACACACCTGATTCCAGCATCCATAAATATATTTGTTTAAGGACCCATATTAGGCCCGCATAAGATTCAGAAAGAAAGAGAGAAAATGTTGACTAACCTGGTGGTTCCAATAAAAATTTATGTGTCCTTCTAGGACAACACTAAAGGAAAAAGAAGTTAGACTAACCTGTATCCATAAAATGATGATGTGTATTAATTATTTTTGTTAGCAAAGGCGTAATGCCGAAAGTGTTATTATATAGGATCTGATGGTAAAGATTTAAGTATCAAAGTAAAGAGGGGAGGGAAAGATCAATTCTTCTAGTCAAAAGGGGCAACCAATAAGTTCAAGGGGAAACAGTTTTGTTTAGTTGCCCGATAGATCAGCTATGGCTAGGAAAGGACACTAGTCCATTTAAATCACAAATTAAGTTGTTTATAAGGAAACTAAATAGAAGGACACTAGTCCATGTGAATTACGGGATTCTTATGTTTTAGAAAGGAAGTTGTATCCATATAAATCGAAAGGGTCCTGGAGGCAGTCTGGGAAAAGCGTTAGGGATATCACGTATAACAAAGAATTCCTCAGAAGTTATGTAAAGGAATATATATGTTAATCTGTTCCGTGTAGGCGTTTTGAGGCACGGTTTATCTTTTATTAGAACGGTTATGGATTAAGGTTTAATGTAAACATAGCGTGCTTGTAATAAGAGTTACATGAGAGTACATTCGGAAGGGGTTATTGAGGTAAACATTGTAAACCAATGTCGATGTAGTAACTGGGTGACGGAACCCAATATTATATATGAGAGGGAACTTGTAATCCCGGTCGGTAATTTGTGAGACTATATAATTGTTGAGGTACTTGTGTAGTAATGACGGTTGTGTCAGATGAGTAAACAGGTTATATGTATTGAGGAAATAGATTATATGTATTGAAGCCTTGGTCTTGAGAGAAGACACAGAAGGCTCAGTGAACGTGGGTAATTCTTGAGAATAGAAGCAGAATATCCCTTTTGTTTAAATTAGGTAAAGAACGTTTGTTTCATTAGGCCCTGGTCTCAATAGAAGACACAGATGATGATGATGATGATGCAGTTTTTACCACCAGACACTCCCTGCTGAATAGCAAGGCTAGGGTGGGTGCCCTGATGAATCGGGGACTTGGTGAATAGTTGCCACAGATTGCTAGACCGCACCATTCACCAACGGCACTGACATCTGCCAATAATACTGGCTGGCCCGAGGCTCGAACTGTCAACCTCACGGTTAGCAGGCGAACGCTCTACCAATCGATCTACGGCCTGTGGCCGTAGCTGACAAATTTGACTAAGTTTACTTAACCCGTACAGCCCCAGCGACGCGCCTGACGCGTCGGCGATGTATGTAACGCACAGCCCCAGAGACGCGCCTGGCGCGTCACCCTAATTGCGCCGACCGTAACCTCAGGTGTAGCCACTCAAGAGGGCTCAGATTTGTATGGGAACTGTGTACGTATCCCACGCAACCGTGCCGATGGTTGAAAACTCTCAAAGTCCACGTGCGTGCGCGCGAGCGCGCAATAACCTGTTTTTTTTGGGATAATTGCCTTCAATTTTTTACTCTTATAAAATCCGTTTTCGGGGGCTCTGTAGGACCATTTTTTAAGCTTTTTGAGCGGTTTTTCGTGGCTTTTCCTTCATTCCTAACCCATTCGCTATTGTTTCTGGAATAAAACCATTTTTTTGAAAACCGGCCGGGTTCTGGTGCGCAAACATTACAAAACTAGCCGGGGCTCCACGGGTTAATCATTTTATAATAGTTCCTTATGGTTGGGTGTGGTTTGTTTACATCTGGCTAGTTGTTTATATCTAAAGTTTGTGTTATATTCACTCGAGAAGGAATGTAGCAACTTATTGCTATCAAGATTCCATCTAGCTAAAGGCACTGGCAACACTATTGGCTCAGTTGTTGGGGAGCGAACGACACCTAGACGTCAGTGTATCTCTGGAGTTGATGAACGGTGCACGTGTGTCTTCTGTTGTCATTCGGCTTTTCCTTTTCTCGTTACCATTGTATACTGTATATATTGTTTCTTCTCCAATACAGAGTATTACAGAGACTTACTAGTGAAGCAAAGACAACTAATTACCTAACTGGATGCATACAAAGAATGTTTGACTATTTCAAAGATGAACTAGACCGACGCCCTGATGATGATAGCCTACCTACTTGATAAATATGACATGTCACTTAAAAATGGTTTGTGTCAATATATACATATATATATATATATATATATATATATATATATATATATATATATATATATATATATATATATATATATAATGATATAGACATGTAGTAATTACAGGCTGACCTTCAGCACAATGATTAGCATGCGTGATTCACAACTTGGAATTGAATTATAATGAGAGAAAAGATAATTATAATACGAATGGCTCGGGAGATCCAATTGCATTTGTTTCATCTAAAAATTCACCATTGATCTGTATTGAGGGTTTTCTTTAAGTAACAGGTGTAATACAGTTTGTATACTAATCTATGATACATAGTTGTGTAGTATATTTTTACTAGATTCATTCTATGATGGTTATATACTAAATAATGCAGTTAATATATAATAATTCACATTTTATGTTACATAAATATCAGCATTCCTGTCCTAGAAATTTACTTTCATCCCAATGTGTTGTAGTAAGCTGGGTGAAATGTTTAATACTCATTGAAGTATTGTATTTGCTTCCTATTTAGTTACTAACAAACATGTATTTCAGTAAATATTGGCCGAACATATGGTATTATATTCTTTAGGCAAGCTAGTGTGAAAATTATGTCTATCTGTGAATGACTTCCCTCAACCATGATAGTCACAGTTAATACTGAGTTGGTGGGGTATTGATTAAATTGATCATGATTCATGTACTGTAGTTTGGTAATATCAATTTCGCGTAGGTAAGACAAAGATAGGTTTATCATGATTCCAAACTACTTGTAGCCAGAAAGGAAATATTGCATATGATTATATTAATACATTAAGCCAAATAGTAGAGGTATGGCATGTCTGATTTATATATTTAAAATGTTATGTTCATCGAGACAAATTTGTTAATAAAGTATTTCCTTCAGGAATATCGGTATATTTAGAGTAGCTGGCAACAGTGTTTAAACTTACATACAAAATTCCTCTCTGTTGATGGTGATGTAAAGTCAATTTCCCTGTGTAATCAAGCTAAACTACCCCTTTCCTCCTGGACTTTCCTCCTAGCGGGTGCCCAACCCCGAAAGGAGTTGAAACAGGGGAGCTATCCCCATGCCAAAGGCGGCTTTCTAGGGCCTTTCCTAGCTGATGCTGAGAGGATTGGGTTCTAGTCATGTGGTGATGGGCTGGTCTATCAGAGTGAGAGCTGAGCGATCTCTGCCATACCCATAGCTTACTCTGACTGTTCCTTTTACTTATATATCTTCTAGATCTCAAGTGACGGCGTTTTTTCCGTGGATTGACCTCCCTACTGCCAACCTAGATGTTGGCAGATTGGGAGCCAAAGCGTCACATTTTTCCCTTGCCGCTCAACATTTCCTTCATCATTGCTGAGGGGCACAGGGCCTTGGGTGGGGCTTTGGTTTCCCGGGCGTTTCCGCACCCTCCTCTGCTCCCTGCCTTGGAGTGGCTTCGGTCACCCGGGCTTTGTTAGTGGTAAGCAGGGAGGGTTTTGTGGGGGCGCTCGTTTATGGCCTTGGCCTTGCTCAAGACCTTGAGGCTGTTCGGCCAGACAGCCTGGGGAACAACAACAACAACAACAACCCCTTTCCTCCCCAAACTGCATAGTTTGAGTCTCATTTTGTCATTATTGCTCTCTGACATTAGGTTGAGATTAGTATGGATCTTCAAAATGAGCTCCTTGCTAAAACTTCTACTGCTCAAAATACACATTTCTTACTCGTAAGGTCTACCAACATGTTTCAGGGTAAAATCTATGACCTTAACTATTCAGCTTCAGTACCAGTCAAATTATTTCTGATTAATTTAACTTGCACTATAGATGAATGATAATAATTGATATATGCTAACTTAGAAACAATAAAAACAATAATTACAAAAGTATATGAACAAAATTTTGGGTATCAGGAAGAGCCAAGTCTGGTTTCTCAGAGAGAGAGAGAGAAAGAGAAGTTGCACTGTAATCGATTCACGTAGTAAATATTTAATTGATTAATCATTTCTGCATTGCCTGGGTAAAAGTGAAATTATGAGTAACTGCATGTAAACTCAGGTTATTAGATATCACAGATAGACCAGGGTATACACAGATAATATTTGTCCACACATAGAATTGTTGTATATTGATATGGAATGCCGGCTTATTCGGATCATGGCTGATTCGGACCATATCAGTGGCCGATTCGGACCATGCCATTGGCGGACTCGGACCATGACATCGCTGACTCGGACCACTAATATTTTGTCTGATGGAGTAATGGTTTCAATCTGATAAAACACCATTACAGGTTTGGCAGGAAATTTTGATAATTTATTTACGCAAATTAAGTGTTAAAGGGCATAGCTCGCCAAAAATCTCATCCTGTTTTTGTCACTCTTCAAAGCATGTTAATATGACATATAATGCACATGTGCTTTGCTTTTTTATAATTTTTAACCTAAAATAGAAAACAAATTCACATTCACATTTTGAGGGGGGGGTGAAGGGCCACCTTTGAAAACACAGCCGAAATTAAGACCAGTTCACAGTGGTTCACAAGTTAGCCTGGATTTGTTTAACAGACCTACTAATGCTACACTCATTCCAGCTCCAATCCTTGCTAAATTAGCTTATATTCTATGTATGGCTTCAGATTTACCTCCACCCTTGTCAATTGTACCCACCTACAGCCTTTGACAGTTGATAATAAATATCCAAGAGAAGAAAATAACCGCTTCGTTACCAAAACGAAAAACAAAATAGCGCTAGATTCGTTCTCAAAAGATGCTAGAAGGTCGCTAGATAATACAGTAATGCCAACAATCGCTAGTATAATACCACGATCTCTAATGTCGATTATTATCACTAATCCTAAAATATAACTACAATTCATATCACTAGATGCAAGAAAATGGTACTATATCGAAATAAATACATCTAGATCTAGCGATAAGTATGCTAAATTGGCACTACAATTTGGTCAGACGACTAGCCCTTTGTAAATTATAAAAGAGGTAAGTGTATATTGTAGAGTACCTAACACAGGTTACCACAAAGACGCCATTTTGACTCCACAGTAGAACGGCATTCGTATTTATAGCCTATCATAATACGTTTTTGCTTGTAGCCTACAGTTCCTTAATAAAAAAAAAAAAAAAAAAAAAAAAGTTCCTTAACCTAACAAGTGCGCATGGGGGTAATTGGAAACGTCCCCCTGTGCTGACGTATTTGAGGTGTTTCCGTCACTAAAATATTCATTGTGCCATTAACCCTTAATTAGCGGCGAGCAACATAAGTCGAGTTAAATAAAGCTGGACTATGGGCGGCGCTCGACATAACTCGAGTGGCAATTTCAGCACGTAATGTGGCTGAGAGAGAGAGACAAGTGGTGGCAGGAGACTAGCGAGCGTATGACTGCTCCAGACCACCGCGGCGAACCTACTGACACAAATCTCAGCTCCCTCCTCCCTCTCTCACTCGCTACATACTCAATTATGTACTGAAAGTACCGAATTACCTGCTTTTTGCACTCGCGTTGCACGGTTATTGCAAGAAAACTATCCATCATACAAGGATCGTTATGGTGTCATTCGAAAGCTCTGTTTATGCCCTTTCAGGGATAGGTACTTGTTTTACGTTCTGGGTCTTATTTAGGCATGAAAATGATCACGTAAACAGCCCTATTTTGGCTAAAAACACCCCGCTGTGCGGTACACATAAATAAACCGCATAGGCCGCTCGTAAGGTGTTAATAGCATTAATACTTATCCATATGCGCCTATTATGGGTTGATTATAAAGGTATTAACCTGAAACAACAATAAAACGAGTGAAAACAGCGTTTGGATGGTCAAAATCGGAGATATAGCCCGCGAGTTGTATAATGTATGGGTGAGGCAAGCTGCTTTCCCGCCAATTTCCCCCAAGGCCACTGAGACACAGTCGATCGATACTCTCTCTCTCTCTCTTGCATTCGCTTGCTATCAGTGATGACCACACCCTCCAACCGGATTTCTAATGTTTTTTTTTTTTTCGATGTCAAAAGTTGATTTTTTTTTTCACTCACTCTTAACCTCTGAAGTGCGCATGGGGGTAATTGGAAACGTCCCCCTGTGCTGACGTATTTGAGGTGTTTCCGCCACTAAAATATTCATTGTGCCATTAACCCTTAATTAGCGGCGAGCAACATAAGTCGAGTTAAATAAAGCTGGACTATGTGGCGGCGCTCGACATAGGTTGAGTGGCAATTTCAGCACGTAATGTGGCTGAGAGAGAGAGACAAGTGGTGGCAGGAGACTAGCGAGCGTATGACTGCTCCAGACCACCGCGGCGAACCTACTGACACAAATCTCAGCTCCCTCCTCCCTCTCTCACTCGCTACATACTCAATTATGTACCGAAACTACCGAATTACCTGCTTTTTGCACTCGCGTTGCACGGTTATTGCAAGAAAACTATCCATCATACAAGGATCGTTATGGTGTCATTCGAAAGCTCTGTTTATGCCCTTTCAGGGATAGGTACTTGTTTTACGTTCTGGGTCTTATTTAGGCATGAAAATGATCACGTAAACAGCCCTATTTTGGCTAAAAAAAACCCCGCTGTGCTGTACATATAAATAAACCGCATAGGCCGCTCGTAAGGTGTTAATAGCATTAATACTTATCCATATGCGCCTATTATGGGTTGATTATAAAGGTATTAACCTGAAACAACAATAAAACGAGTGAAAACAGCGTTTGGATGGTCAAAATCGGAGATATAGCCCGCGAGTTGTATAATGTATGGGTGAGGCAATCTGCTTTCCCGCCAATTTCCCCCAAGGCCACTGAGACACAGTCGATCGATACTCTCTCTCTCTCTTGCACTCGCTTGCTATCAGTGATGACCACACCCTCCAATCGGATTTCTAATGTTAGCACGAAAATACCTCAGAATAAGGGAATAACAGGGAAAATAGGTGATAACTGAAGGAGAGGAGGAAAGTGGGGAAGGAGGGGAGGTAGAGGACTGAGATTTTGCATGGCCCAGGGGCCAAAAAAAAATAAAAAATAAAAAAAAAAAATATAATTTTTTTTTTTTTTTTCGATGTCAAAAGTTGATTTTTATTTTCTCTGACTCTTAAGAGTCTCCCCGCAGTGCGCCGGGGGAACTCTTAAGAGTCTCCCCGCAGCTCCCGGGTTAAGAGTCTCCCCGCAGTCCGCCGGGGGAACTCTTAAGAGTCTCCCCATAGTTCCCGGGTTAATAAGGTTATACCACTATTACAATTAGATTACCTTTTTTATATCACCGTCTATCTGTCTAATTGCATCTATTATATTTACTAGGACATATAAAAGAAGAAAAAGTTGACTATAATAGCGCCAACAATTGTTTTCTATATTAGTTATGGGGAAACTCGGGTAAAAAACTATTGAGTAAAGGCTTATCCCTCCATACCTTCAATACGAAGTATTTTTCCTAATTTACCACTTTATTTACACATAATAGTAATAGGCGCTTACACAATATCAGAATGCATCTGTGAACGAAGTCTTAATGGGATATGTCACAAAATGACCGAGAATTAACGTATATAATATATTCGAGCAAGGCTAAAATCTGGTGTTAGTTGGCAACTCGATCTGTGTGTATTATCATACCTAAGACCGTCAGTTTGTTTTACCATTTTTCGCTTCGTCTCTTATATTTTCGTACGGTAAGATAACTTTCAAATAAACTCCTGATCTCTCTGTTTAACTAATTTATCGTGTATGTACTTACAATATATAGTAAGAATATTCAGGTATGTAAAAATAGTTGTATGCACAGTTCATTCATTTATTAAATTAAAATTGTACTCGGCTATTATCGATCGATCAGCTGTTTCCCAACTGGGCCTCCCCAGCCTCCCCTCCCCTCCCCTTCATTAACGAAACTCGATCGTCCTCACCCAGCATCGATCTTCATCACAGCCATCTTCCTTTCTTTTCTATTGGTCCTAGTATACTGTCTGATGGCGTAATGGGTTTCCAAATGTAAGGATCTTCTTCTAAAAAAATGTAAGGATATATTTCTTCCTGCTTTTTTGTGTGGCTTTCCCTAAAAGAGAGGAAGCCGATACAAAGGCGTGGCTGGATAGTAATACCCAGAGGTGGGCAGGTGCGCGCCATTTGGCGCTCTGCGCTCTGCGATCCGGTGCGCATCACCAATATAGAGGAGCGCGGAGCAAGGAGCGGCAAAAATCTGAAATCGGAGTGCAGGCGGGGAGCGCAGTTAGAAATTGGCGCTCTTTTCTGGCGCTCCGGAGGCGATTTTTCCTGTCAACAACAGGTAAAAGAACGTTATTATCATGTACAGTCATCGTACCGTTCGTACGGTGTTACTACCGGTGTTAGTGAACTGTGATACAGTGATACTATGATAGTGACAGACTGACAGTGTTACAGTTGTTAACTTGTAATTTGTTTTTTTTTGCTTTTGCTAACGTTACTTTTTGCAAAGTAAACCTTACGGGCAAGTTACGGCTTACGAAGGGGCCTAAGGGTAAGTCTGGCAGTGGTATAGCCCGAGCCTGTCTGACTGTCTGATAGTCAAAAGACACTATAGACTTCAGAGACTTTTATCATTTTATGGTATCGATACTATCAGAATGTTACTTGAATGTATGGGTGGGAGGGTGGTTTGGGGGATGGTGGGGGGAAGGTAGAAGCGTAATTGTCTCGTGTTACAAATATGAAGCCGATTGGTGAGGTAGTTTCGCCACCACAGATTTTATTTGGTTTCCTTTTCTTCGTACGGATACGCTGGAAGTGGGTTGTGGGAGGCAGTTGGGGGTGTTGTGGAGGGAAGGCATAAGGGTAAGGCACTTGTCACACAAATATGGAACCGATTGGTGCAATCGTTTCGCCGCCACAGATTTTTTTTTTTTTCCTTGTGAGGCGACCGATAGTCAGCGAGTGGGTGGGAGGAGGGGTTTGGGGTAGTGGTGGTGCCGTGGTGGGTATGCAGAAGGGTAAGGTACATGTGGTAAAAAACTAAAAATATGAAAGCCATAGGTGCAGTCGTTTCGCTGCTACGATTTTTTTTCGGCGAGTCAGTATATAATTATATACGGACGGCACTGGGCGTGACAACTGACATCTGACAAGACCCTAGTCCCGGCCGTATATTATATATCTAATTATTATAAATTATATACCGTCGGACCTGGCAGTTTCGGACCTACAGTAGTTTCTCAGTTTGGACAGATTCTGTAATTCTTTATGTCATGTCAATGGACAGTCACAATGTCACAAACTCACAATGATATCAATCTTATCATATCATTGACATTTGCAATGATATCAATCTTATCATATCATTGACATTTGCAATGATATCAATCATATCATATCATTGACATTTGATTCATTGATATGATATAAAGAATAACAGAAAGTGAGAAACTTAAACAGTTAAACTTCAGAAAGACACCATGACTTGAGGTTTTTTTAATGTTTTGAATTCTTGGAATTTAGTGAAGTGAAAGACAAAGGACAAAGTGAAGGACAAAGGTAAATAATTAAATAACTTCTAGAGGCTGTTTTTTGTTTTTTGTTTTTTTATATACCTATTTTTGGGAGCGCAGGAGCGGGAAGCGCATCGGGTCTGCTGACAAAAGGAGCGCGTGAGCGCTGCCGCATTACCTGATGTCTGATGAGCGCGGAGCGCTGCCGCATTACCGGTCCCACCGGAGCGCGCCCACCTCTGGTAATACCTGGCCGACCCCCATAAACAGATGAACCGATTCCCAAATACAATTGTAGTTTTTCCGGCTATATGGATTATTTAGGTTATTTCCAATGTTCTCTACTTTCATTTACTAATATATGCATCTTTATGTGGTAGGTAAGACATCCCTTCGTTTTCCATGGGGCTATTATTGGGAAACATGTTATAGAAACTGGCACCTCCACAACTAGACAAAGAAAATTAGTTTGACTGCGGGTGATATTGTGAAAATATAGGTACTCACGGTACCACGCTGACATCACTATTACGCCTGTGACGTCACGAAATTCACCCCCCCAAAACACACAATTGCATATATCTATATATATATAGAACCCAGCCACCTAATATTTTACATAGGGGTATGGTGTACACTCGGTCGCAATTCCGCGTGGGCCACCTAGTCATAGGATTTGGGTAAATCCGTTGTGTAGTTTGTTCGCTCTGAATATTGTAAGATCTCACACTCCCCTCCCTGCATCAATCGAAGATTTTGCCCAATAGATGGCGCAGCTTGATGGGAAGCGAGGGAGCTTGTCGTAGTGTTAAAAGGGTAGGACACAATGGGAGGAGGTGACGTTCTATAACATACAGTGACGAATGTTAAACTTATTTACTTCTACTTGTTCATACAATAATGTTCCCGAAACTAATTCGTAATGAACAGTAGATTCCCTCTTTCAGTAACTGAAATGTCTCTCTCTCTCTCTCTAGGTTGTAAGAGGTATACAGAATGTTGAAAGTAACACTATTATATATATCCATTTACACCTTTAATGAATCACATTATGAAATTTATTCAGCAATATGATGAGAACTTGAGAAGAATATATTTTGAAGTAGCACCACAAAGTAACATTATACTGACGCGGCCATGTATAATTATCCACCTTCCTCTCCCTCTCCTAGCTCGGACTTTTTTCTATCCTCTAGTCTATTTTTTCCCAGCTGAGGTAAATTGTCATGTTTCTATCTTTGTTACTCGGCTATAAGGTAGATTTTGTAGCGAAAGATGATGTTTATTCTGAAAACTTGGCATTAATATGACACACAGCCATAGTAATTTCATATATTTCCATTAAGTATCGAGAAATCAGCTAATAAGAGATTCAATTTACGATCAGCTGGAAAAAAATAGAGTATAGTTGTCACTAAGGGATGGAGGGACGTAAGGGTGGCGAGGTGACTAACAAGGTGGGTGGAGGTGGAGGAGTTGTGGTGGGATTGTTTAGACTGGTGGATGAATGTATAATAACTAAATTTAGGATATTTCAGTGTGTGTGCGTGTGCTTAAAGGGCGATCGGGACACAAATGCATAGAGGTTTTGTGTTCGTGGACGGGTGGAAAATTATAAAGCTAAATTTATTTATGTACTATATATTGTATCTCTTTTTATACTGGCATGGCCTTACTTACTCTTTACTTTGTATTAGTTTTGCACACATTTTCAGCATATTTCACTAATTGGCTTAAATATAGTTATGTTATGCTTCCTCTTACAACTTCGGTTAATCATTGCACACAAATCTTGATGTCATATCATATTTCGTGAACTCGCTAATCTGATTTATCTATCTATCTATCTATCTATATATCCATCAGACAACCTTATCTCCCGAGAGGAGGTGGACGTGAAAGTATCACCTTCATAAGCTATATGCCGAGGTAACTCATTCGATTATCTAGCTTTTTTTCAATTTATTTCAAAATAAATGTGTAGCTTGATCATACAAGATTATTGTGTAATGCAATATAACAATGACAAATATTAATTGTCCTGTTGATAAACATTATGTTTGCGGTAATATGAACAATTGATAAAGGTATACTCAATTACCTTCAGTAATTATATTTATTTATTTGATATTTATTAGACAGTCATAGTAAAGTAAATAGATCAAGGAAATAATGTGTTTGGGAAAAAATGGATTGCAATTCTCGAGGGTAATTTACTCTAGGTAAATATTTCCCCCTGTATCACATTATCTTATATTATCAGACTTGGCAATATGTAACAAACCACATACAAAGAGTATAACATATCAGTATAAATAACTATATGTGTGGAATAATATTTTCTGTGTATACCCTGGTCTATTTGTGATATCTAATAACCTGAGTTTACATGTAGTTACTCATAGTCTCACTGTTACCAAGGTAATACACAAATTATTTATCAATACCATATTTACTACATAAATCGATTAACACAGTGCAACTTCTCTCTCTCTCTCTCTCTCTCTGAGAAACCAGACTTGGCTCTTCCGTGATACCAACAGATTTTTCATATACTTTAGTAATTATTGTATCTATTGTTTCTAGGTTAGCACACATCAATTATTAACATTCGTCTATAGAGCAAGTTAATCAGAAAGAATTAGATTGGTATACTATAGCTGAATAGTTAAGGTCATAGAATTTACCCTGATAAATGTTGATAAGCCTGTTGAGTAGGAAGTGTGTATTTTCAGCAGAAGTTTTGGTAAGGAGCTCTTTATGAAGATCCATACTAATTTCAACCTAATGTCAGAGAGCAATAAAGGTGAAACGAGACTCAAACTATCCATTTGGGGGAGGGAATGGGTAGTTTACCCTGATGCACAGGAAAATCGACTTTAAATCGCCATAAACAGAGACGAATTTTGTATCTAAGTTTAAACACTGTTGCCAGCTACTCTAAATATACTGATATTCCTGAGGGAAATGCTTTATCAACAAATTTGCCTCGATGTAAATTAATTGTTAAATATATTAATCAGACATGCCATACCTCTACCATTTGGCTTAATGTATCAATGTGATCATATGCAATGTTTTCTTTCTGGCCACAGGTAATTTAGAATCTTGATAATGATATTACCAATCTTAATGAATCCTGATCAATGTAATCAATATCCCACCGACTCAGTATTAACCTCTGAAGTGCGCATGGGGGTAATTGGAAACGTCCCCCTGTGCTGACGTATTTGAGGTGTTTCCGTCACTAAAATATTCATTGTGCCATTAATAGCATTAATACTTATCCATATGCGCCTATTATGGGTTGATTATAAAGGTATTAACCTGAAACAACAATAAAACGAGTGAAAACAGCGTTTGGATGGTCAAAATCGGAGATATAGCCCGCGAGTTGTATAATGTATGGGTGAGGCAATCTGCTTTCCCGCCAATTTCCCCCAAGGCCACTGAGACACAGTCGATCGATACTCTCTCTCTCTCTCTTGCACTCGCTTGCTATCAGTGATGACCACACCCTCCAATCGGATTTCTAATGTTAGCACGAAAATATACCTCAGAATAAGGGAATAACAGGGAAAATAGGTGATAACTGAAGGAGAGGAGGAAAGTGGGGAAGGAGGGGAGGTAGAGGACTGAGATTTTGCATGGCCCAGGGGCCAAAAAAAAAAAAAAAAAAAAAAAATTCGATGTCAAAAGTTGATTTTTTTTTCTCTGACTCTTAAGAGTCTCCCCGCAGTGCGCCGGGGGAACTCTTAAGAGTCTCCCTGCAGCTCCCGGGTTAACTGTGACTCTCATGCTTGAGGTAAGTCATCCACAGATCGATATATTTTGACACTACAAAGGTAACTCATCTAAATAATAATAGTTTACTACTTCTGTTAATCTAATTTGTCGCTAGTTTGTAGTTTGCTAACAAAAGCTGTATGTTATATATTATATAGTATGACCTGTACTATTATTTTATTCATACCAATAAAGTGGGTGGAGAGAGAGAGAGAGAGAGAGAGAGTGACGTTTCAGTTACTGAAAGAGGGAATCTACTGTTCATTACGTATTAGTTTCGGGAACATTATTGTATGAATAAGTAAAAGTAAATAAGTTTAACATTCGTCACTGTATGTTATAGAATGTCACCTCCTCCCATTGTGTCCTACCCTTTTAACACTACGACAAGCTCCCTCCCTTCCCATCAAGCTGCGCCATCTATGGGGCAAAACCTTCGATTGATTCAGGGAGGGGAGTGTGAGATCTTACTATATTCAGAGCGAACAAACTACACAACGGATTTACCCAAACCCTACGACTATGTGGCCCACGCGGAATTGTGGCCGAGTGTACATGGACAATGATGATTCTGGTGATACCCGAGTCAAAATATTGGACGAGCTATGCTCTTTAACCCCTTCAGACTCATATGATGCAGAGGTTGCCAGATTATCAATAAGAAATAGAGTTCTCTCACTCTTATAATTACCTCTCCAAAATTAGTTTTCTGCCCACAGCTAACTCAAAGACAACTGCAGAGGTCGAAGTAACTAAACTAATGATTTCTAAATACCCCTGATGGTAACAAAGGTTTTAAAGTATCCCTAATAGGCTCAAAATTTGTGTCATATGTTGGAGAGGGTCAAGTGTGATAGTCTTTACCCATTTACTTTCCACAGATCCTTCTTAAGCTGTTTAAAACTTCTAATGAGAGCCAGAAAATATAGCTACACATGCATAAGCTTCAAATGGTTATTGGTTCAATTGACAATCAATTTTGTTTTCCGATTCAGTGGTCTACAGTTGAGATTTCTGGACAATGATGATCTTAGCCAATGAAGATTGTAGGATATGATTAAAGAATATTCTGTTAACTCTTTTGTTGTAGATTATGAAAAGGGGCTATGGAAAGCTCTAAGGTTAGTTTTCGATGAGTCTCGTATTCTTGGGTCATTTATATTGAAAACAATTATATAAATAACTAGTAATTGGTCTGTTGAAAATATCAGTGTATTCGGTAGAAGCGTAAGGACAAATAATGATGTAGAGTACATCATTATTTGTCCTTATGCTTCTACCGAATACACATATTTTTAACTGAACAATTACTAGAGTTATTTATGTAATTGTTTTCAACATAAATCACCCATGAATGCGAGTCTCGTAGAAAACTGGCAGAACCTCCTAAATAGGAGGGTAAGGAAAGGGAATCTCCCTTTTTACTTCCTAGTAGAATTGTTGTATAACGAGGCAAGAAGTATTCCCAATCAAGTAGATTACAGCTAATAAGAGAAAGAAAGTTAACCAGGCGCTTTAAAAAGCCTATCAGAACAACTACAAACATTACAAATATTCTAAGGGACAAATATAACAAACACGAAATGTCTACTGGTCATCTACTCAAATCATGGGCTAACATCTATGCACCAAAATTAATTGTATATTTTATATTTGTTCATTTTAGTTTTAGTTAGGTTTTACTGACAAATGTGTATTATTATGCTGTATTTTTATATATGTACAATAACCATTAATATGTTGTTTGTCTATTCCTCTTAGAATTAGTTAAAATTATATTCGGTGGTTAGGCTATCACTGACAAATCAAAACCGTATGGGCCGAATAAGCCAGGTCCGACAATTATTGTGGTCCGAATGAGCCTGGGTCGAATAAGCCTGGGCCGAATTTATTATGGTTCGAATGAGCCTGGGCCGAATCAGCCATGGTCCGAATCAGCCGGCTACCATTGATATGTTATTCTCTTTACATGTGGTTTGTTACATATTGCCAAGTCTGACAATATATGATAATGTGATACAAGGTTTGTTGTGAAAGCAACCACTATTACCTAAAGTAAATTTCCCCCAAGAATTGCATTGCATTATTTCCCCAACACATTATTCCCTTGATCTATTTACTTAACTAGGACTGTCTAATGAATATCAATTGAATAAATAATTCCTGGAGCTAATTGAGTATAGCCAACCTTTATCAACTGCTCACATTATTACAAACATAATGTTTATTAACCGGAAAATAATTATTTTGTTATCGATATATTGCATTGTGCAATAAACATGTATTATCAGGCTACACATTTATCGTGAAATTAATTGATAATGGAATAAGTTGCCTCAACATATAGAAGTATATGAAGGTGATACTTTTGAGTCCACCGCCTCTCGGGGAGTTATGGCCGTCTGGCAATAGATAGATAGATAGATAGATCAGATTAACCAGTTAATGAAATATGATATAGCTGTTGAAGTAGGCTACATACAGTAAGGTAAACAATGTATAAATGATTAGAGTATTATTAGACAATAAGGATAAGTCACTGGAATAACGAAAAACATAAACAAATACGAAATAACTGAGCCACCAAACATCTCGCTTCCCGCACCCTGCACACCTCATTGTTTATGTTTAAAAGATTACACTCCCATCTCCCAGAGTGTGGCCGACTCTGCTGAACTGCGCATTATTTCCAGAGATTTAACGTGTATTAGTGGTTTAATCGGTCAATATACAGGAGGCGCTACAATATAGGTAGCAAAATTGTAATGGTAGTTTTGGGTTCCTATCATCATATGCTTCATTTCTATATACTTTTTATCCCCGGGAAAAAAAAATAAAATCTTGGGATTTTTCATTTATTTTCTTGGGATTTTTTGTTTTGGTCATTAACCTAACCAAAAAACCTAACCTAACCTAACCTAATAGCCCCCAAATACATTTAGGTTAGGGTTTTTGGTTAGGTTAAAAAATAAATAAAAACAAAATCCAAGAACAAAATAAAAAACCCAAGATTTTTTGTTTTTTTCCCGGGGATAAAAAGTATATAGAAATGAAGCAAATGATGATAGGAACCCAAAACTACCATTATAATTTTGCTACCTATATTGTAGCGCCTCCTGTATATTGACCGTTTAATGTTCCTCTGATTTAACACAACAATGGCAGAATGTACAAGTGATGAGAATGTGAGTAACTGGTAGCCTGTAGTTACTCCAGCTGGCCTTCAATCAGCGGAAAAAGGAAGCGTTTCGTCTTTTTATCAGGGCTAGGCTAAAACAAACTACATTCCTCGTTGGATTCCAAGTGTTTCTAGTAGCCTAACTCCAGTGATGCTGTCAATCCCACATACTATCCTAAAAGTGGTGAAAGGCATAATGATGACAGTGATGAAGGCACCAATGATAAAGGCGATAAATGGAAGTGATGTGGAAGCAGTTAGCCGAAACAGTAGTGACACCAGAGACAGTTTAATTTGACACCAACAATAATGCTGGATCTTGTAAAATAACTTAGCCTACTTACGAATATTTTATTTATCTTTATAATAGGCTAAGCTTTCCATGAAAATCTATGGTATTTTTTTAAATATCTAGGCTAGGGCTAGGCTATGTGAAAATTTAACACCTAAGACAATTCCTTGATAGGCTAGGCTACCCATAACAGTATTAGCAGCAGTAACACTCCACACCTATTAAACAAAACGCTTGCAAAATACAGAAAGAGTAGCCCATCCTATTTAAAGAATGGTTTATTTGTAGGTGCATTTCAAGGTTTTAATAGTTTTGGGAAGGATGTAGTTTCCGGGTGTACGGTTGTCATGTTGTGCGCTCGCACTTACGTTCCCGTCTATTTCGACGCTATATTTCTGCTATTTTGCCCTGTCATTACTGCATGAATACTAGGTTAGGTTAGGCTAATGTATTTCTATATCCAAAGGCATCCGCATAGTGTAAACAAGGTGGGCGGTACACCCGGTAACTACACTCTTGCCATAGTTTTTAAGGTACCGTCAACTGGGGTGAATTCGGACACGGGGTGAATTCGGACATTATCGCAAAAAAATTTGATGATGTTGATTATGTTTTTTGCAATAATGTCCGAATTCACCCTAGTTGACGGTAGCCTAATTATAGGGAATAGGCTCGCACTCTTATTTTTCATGTTTTTTTCCTCCAGATTTTGAGAAATGAGTATTTTCATGGTTTTAGTTACCAGTACCTACATTTCCAATGTGGGATACAGGAGGGGTTGAGGGGGGGTGAAGCCCCCCTTGACTTATTGAAATCATCATCTGTGTTACCAGCAGGGGGTAAATATCGATTATACTCCATACTGAAGAAGTTTGTAAATAGTGAGGATGTCCGAAAGAGCTCTGAGAGTGATAGGACTTTTTTCGGGATGGATGTAGTTACCGGATGTACCACTACCGACATACAACATAAATCATCTATAAATACTTATAATAAAATAAATACTTATAAATCTATGTGAGTCAGGTACAAGGGGAGATAGAAGGGCAGGAAGACCCCCATTGAGATGGAGAGACTGTGTAAGAAAGGCTTTGGATGATAGAGGAATGACTATAGATCAGGCAGGGGAAGTGGTGGTGGACAGGAGTGAATGGAGAATGCTTGTGAATAGTTGAGTGAACACGTGGTCATTTGGAGTAAGGGGTCGGGCGCAAGTTCGACTAGATAATAGTCCATCAGGCGCCTGGCCCGGGGGGACGATTAATATGAAGGGTGTGGTGGGAGGGCTTGTGGCTTTGGCTCCGCTGCATGTCTGCCTGCCGAGATCGGAACCTCTCCGGGTGGTCAGGGGCCGGGGGAGTGCTGGAGCGACCTTGGTAACCCTGGTCTCTGGGTCTTCTCCTGGGTGACCTGGATGTGTGTGAGTTTGTGTTTTTTATGTGTTTATTTTTTGTTTTATGTTGTTTTTGTTTTTTCCCTGTTCTTGCTCTGTCTTGAGTCGGCTACCCCCAAAATGGGGATTGGGCCTGAGCATATAGATAGATAGATAGATAGATAGAAATCTATAATACTAGGTTAGGTTAGGTTAGGTTGTTTGGTTAGGGTAATGTATTTTTGTATCCAAAGGCAGTCAAAATAGACGGGAACATGATGGTGAGCGTCCGCGTAGTGTATGCAAGACGGGCGGTACACCCGGTAACTACATTCTTGCCCTTTTTTCAACTAATATCCGGTTATATAAATATGATAAAAATTATTCTTCCACAGTGGATTATACATGAGTACAGTATAAGGATTCCATAGACCTGCATTATCTCTAATAAATTATTTATAATAAGGCGGCGAGCCTTTTCTAAATAATTATCGTTTTTAGCCCTTCCCGCCCGGGCAGCATTTTAAAATGACACTGCGGCAGCTGGGCAGGAGCCCGGGCAGCATTTTAAAATCCGTAAGCTTGAAAGCCTATTAACTCCTTGCGACATATTATGTCCAGTAAGTCCACGGAGGTGGGCGCCCGGTATCATTGCCACTGCACCACACAACTGTCAAAACCACACTGCGGGCCGTTAGAATTGTCGGAGAAACCTGGGGTTGCCACCAACCGACAGATCTTCATCTAACTTACCGGACTTACTGAGCTCCATATGACGCTAGGGCGTCATATAACTTATTCTAGAATTATGAAGATAAGTCCATATGACGCGGTAGCGTCATATGAGTTTTTGGTTCACTGTGTCATATGACGCGGTAGCGTCATATGAGTCGGAAAGAGTTAAGCTTGTTTTGAAAGCCGCGCGTTCGACATATGTAAACAAAGCCTGTCGGAGGCGACGCGCGCACTTCCAAAAGCAAGCAGACGTCGGAGCTTTGTTGTTTTGTGGTCTGCTAAAACAAATTTAGTCTTGAAAAGTTTGTCATTTTGCTAAAATCGCGGCAAAATGCGCTCCACGCCCACAGAAATCGTCATCACAACTGAACCAGTTGACTTAGAGAGCTCTACTCAACGCCAGTCTACAGATTGGAAACAACAGTATGTTTAGAGATGCATGGGAAGTTTTTAGCAGTTAAAATAACATTTTGAAGCTATTTTCTTCTAGTTTTTGGCTGAATACCGGTACATTTAATTTCATTCAGACACTTGCATAATCATTCAGGAGTGCCTGAATGAGCCCTAATATGGCGGAAATATGGCCGCAGCCAAAGTGTTAAGGAAACGGACCACAGCAATTTTCATTTATTTCTTTATTTTTTTGGATATGTTATTTTTTTAGGTATATAATCTTTCTATCTATCTATCTATCTATTGCCTGACGCCGCGATCCCCGAAGGGGTGGCCACGAACGACCGCCCCCATGCACCTCTATCCCCAGTCAGTCGACGCCCCTCCCCCCAACCAGCACCGCCTTCGTTCATATACTTCCTCACTCCATCCTTCCACCTCTCTTTCGGTCTACCTCTCCCTCTCTGTCACTCCACCTCGCTCTCATACACCCTCTTAGTCATTCTCTTGCTTTCCATACGTTTCATATGGCCGAACCATCTCTAGTTATTCCTTTTCACACTTTCCAGCACATCTACCTCCACACCATAATAATGATTATTACTGGAAATTAGTTTTGTTTTAGTCTTATGTTATTTAAAAAGCCCTACTACTGATGTGCAGACAGCAGCAGGGGTATGGTGGCGGCAACTCTCAGGTTAGTTTAGGTTGTCAGGTTAGGTTAATGCTACCATTGATAATGCGACTCGGCTAGGCTGCACTTGCGGCGGAACGTAAACAAACCCACCTCCAATTTTGGGAGGCTTTAACTTGAAATAACTAAATATTAGAGGTGTGGGTCTATACAAGAATGCTTCTAAATACTCGCCCACTAATTACGATTAGGTAAGCACCCGCTTCCTCCTCCGACGACAATAGTGTTACTAACCTTACCTGACAACCATAACTAACTTGGGGGCTGCCGCCCCCAGACCCCCATTGCTCCTAAAGATGATGTAGAAGACGTCAAATAACTAAATTTTACTGTGGGAGAGTGACAAACAAACCCAAAATTGCACATCGTAAGAAAATGGGTCAACAGAAAACGGTGAGGTGCGAGGTTAAACTACTCGTCGGCGATAGCGTCGATGGACGTCTTCAAATATTGTTAAAAATAGGATATTACTAAAAACTCCTAAAACTTTGAAATGCACACATAAATATATCATACTTTAAGTAGGAACACTTTATCTTTCTGCATTATGTAAGCGCTTTTTTTAGTATGCAGGTAGTGTTACTGCTAATATTACTATGGCCAGATCCGGGTGCTCCCACAAAATCCTCAACGTGAGTTTCATCAATTTTTGTGGGTTATGAGCCGAGATTTTGAGGATTGAAGTTAAAGGTTCATTTTCCAGCTTTGGGTCCCTTACTGCAAAGTGGCCATTTTCGTGTCAAATCCAGTTCTCCTGTTATCTATGGATAGGCATATGGACGAGATAGGTTGGGTGTGAGGGGGATCTGCCGGGTGTTGGCAAATCGGCGCTCAGCAGATCCTCGTAATCTTGTGTTAATCCCTGACCGTTTTGGTGGGGTCAGTGCTCAAGGCATTAGTGAATTGGGCCTTGTAATTGGTGTTGGGTGTGACAGGGATCTGCCTTGTGTGGGCCGATCGGCTTTTTGCAGACTCCCATGTTTTTATGTTCTTAAAAAGAAATGGAATATATAGTAAATAAATCAATTTAGCTTTATAATTTTCCACCCGTCCACGAACACGAAACCTATATGCATTCGTGTCTCGATCGCCCTTTAACCCTCCGGATCCTGGAGCCCTCATATGAGGCCTATCGCTCTGTCCGGGCATATTTCTGAAAAATGGCAATCTTCATAAATCGACATCTACTAATTGAGACCACCTAGAGCGATCAACTAAATTGTATGGTGTAGAACCAACCTTTGTCTGTAGACTGGCGTTGAGTTGACATCGCTACGACAAGTGGTTGCCGAGATATGATGATGGGAATGGAGGTGTTTTTCTGCATATTTTTGCCTGCATCCGAACGCTTCGCCGCGACCCTGGCTAGCACGCACTAAGTCACTCGCCGCTTCGGTGGCTTTGGTACCGGTAGACGATATTATGTTTCTATGGAGATAATGTCATAGTTATTGTGTCATTTATTACTTTTACGACCATTATTGAGTTATGTGAAACTTTTTATAAGATATTTTCGGCACTTTCACTGTTATTACTCTTCTTATTATGAATTATTGTCACTCTCACTGTTATTATTGAGTTATTATTACTTGTTATACATTTGTGTGTCACTTTCACTTACTAGGCTAGGCTAGGCTAGGCAAGCGTACGGTACCGTAAATTACACTTGTAATTATTTCAATAAAATTTAGTTATTATTACATATTTTTGTGTCTCTTTCACTTGCCCATATTGTTATATTGTTACTGGAAGGAGAAGGCGTGCAGGCAGCCGACGCCGGGGTCGCCCGCATCTTCACTAACCACTTCTTCATCGTCAAAGTCACTCCCAAGTTCACTCAGTTCACTATATTCACGAGCACCGCATTCACCATCGTCATTATCCTCATCACGATCGTCCTCATCAGTACTAATAAAGCCCAGAAACTCTAATCCATCCGCCACTTCACCCTCATTTTCACTAACCACTTGTTCTTCGTCAAAGTCACTCCCAAGTTCACTCAGTTCACTATATTCACTCAGTTCACTATATTCGCTTAGCTCTTCCAGATTGTGTGCAACACCACCGGTACTTAGCACTGTTTTCTTGGTCGTTTTAGCTTTGCTTTTGTTAGGCGTACGGGACGCCGCGGTGGGCGGCGATTCGGGCACAGCGATTTTTTTGTTATTACCAACATCCATCTTGGGTGCGCGATAAGAACTGATGCTGCCTGTTAGTTTGTGCTTGGTGGCGCTGCGGTAGCCCACGCACAAATAAAAATCTGCCCGCACGATTTAAACCCTTTGATTTTGATTTAGCCTCACGAGACCTCCCGGATTCCTAACCAAAATTTGTTTTGCCTCATATGACCTAGGCCTCCCGGATCCCATGGGTTAACCTCTGTACTGCACCAAGACTCTTAAGAGGTTCTACTGGGCGAATGCAGCCAGACTCTTAAGATCCAAGGCCTAAACAAAAACTTTTAAGACACCCCAGTGGCACTCAATTTGTGATTAGGTCAGATAATTCCCCTCCATTACTTTCTACCACTCCTACACATGTGGCCCAACCCCCCTTCTCAATTATCAGGTATTTTCCCTATTATTCCCGATATTTATCGAGTATTTTCGTGGGAGAGAGGGGGGTGGATGGAGGAATGTATCTCCGACCCTTTAAGCCAGTCTGAAAGCTCCCCTTGTGCTCATTACCATCCTAGACAAGAGAGAGTGAAGGTGTTTTTCTCTCGCCGCTCAAGGTCAGATTACAACCGCGGGGCTAAAATATACGATTTTCACCAGCCAATTGCTGTTACCGCTTGTTTTATTGCTTTCCAATTATCTTATGTTCATATTAAAAGTAAAATAGGTGCATATGGATAAGTATTAATTATATATATGGTAAATTGACGATTTTAGTCAGGAATGAATGAGAAAACCTTTGCATGGCGGGTTACTTTCAAATACCATAGCTGCGCAGCTTATGAGTTAAGCATACACACACACACACACACATTTGAAGCTATTTTATATGAATAATATAATTCCACTGTAAATAGTTGAAGTTAACGCAGATACTAATAATTATGATCCCAGTAATACTTGTTGGGAAACCCTCATATGACTATCTAATTTTGTTTTTGCTAAACCATTCATTCAACTGACAAGCTATATTATTATCTAGCTAATGTGCATATAATATTCCTAATACATAGTTACATGAACATCATCTTTTAACTCGTAAAAGGCGAAACTATTGTTATGTAATGCGAGCTAAAACAATAAAATAAGTACAATAGTGATAGAGTTAATATCCGTGTTTAGAGAGTCACCTGATTTGTTGTGTGAGTGGAGATTGCATCATCTCGCGTGTTAGCTTCCTGTTTGGAGACGGTGACGCTCTGTCTGGCTTGATAGCGAGCGTTGTCGAACTTTCTGGCTACCGTGAGGCCTATATAAGTGCGACGCACCTTGTCACTAGGACTCCAGATTTACCAGCTGTTAGCATCACATCTCTGCCTCTCTGTCTCCTGCCTGTACATAGTTACTTTATACCTACCGTAGTTTAGTGAAACAATTATCATCTCTCCTGGCTACCATCAAAGATATAGCAGTCTGCATCTTGTACCTATGATCGAGGAGTTGATTATATAAGCAGGGCTTTGAAACGGTTTAAGGGAACGAAAACGAAAACCGAAACGAACGAAATTATGCTCGGAACAAAAACGTCATCATATTTACTGTTCCGGAGCAAAAACGCTATCTTAAAATCCCTGTAACTGGTTAATAACGTTATTTTTTCGTTCCATGCCATATTTGGTCAATAATCCATTTTCACTTCCAGTAGCCAAATTATTTAAGTAAATACATCTTTTATCTGCAAGCATTCTTCAATTCAAGGAGGATTTATCATTCTCTCTCTCTCTCTCTCTCTATGCATCACGTTCCCTCATTATATTACACCTTCCATCCGTGCAATCATTGAGCTATGATACTGCAGTTGGGTTTAAGAACATGCTTAGATTAATATCCAGTATTCGAAAATTGATAATATATCGTGAGTATGTGCTTAAACTTTTAACTGTGTTCATAACCTAATGCTTGGTGCGCCAATTTTCGGTGTGAGTGTCCTAAGTTCGAGTCCTTTGAGTATCACATATATGCATTGATTTCATTGATTAGGTACACCGACAATTGGTATACTTCTCCTGCTCTCTGCCAGTATCTACATGACAAACAAACGGGGTCATGTGGGACTGTCAGAAGGACAAGAAAGTTCATGCCAAAGTTCGTCGGTCGTGTAGTGCCACTAGAAAATCCATCATCCAGTGACACACCCTCGGAGGACGACCTTGTTCTGGAACACCGGGAGAGAAGCGCACGAAGAAGGCGACGAAGGGGACGAGGGAAATACAAGATGATGGAGAAGTCTGGCAAAGTGTTGGCCATCAAGTGGAAGGACAGACGTGATGTTCACCTGCTGTCAACTGTCCACACAGGCGCCCAGGTCGACTCAGGCAAAATCCACTACCGGACCAAGAAAGTAATTGACAAGCCTGACATGGTGGTGGATTACACCAAGAAAATGCGCCTTGTGGACAAGTCCGACTGCCAACTCGCAGGCATTGAGTGTCTGAGAAAGACAGTCAAGTGGTACCACAAGCTCTTCCATCATCTTGTGGACATCACCATGCTCAACGCCTACACTATGTGGCTTGTAAAAAGGGAAATGGCCCCGAACAAGAAGCTCAAGTTCCGGGAGTTTGTGTACAATGTGTCGTACCAACTCCTGGAGAAGTTCGGGGAGCCCACTAAAACTAAAGTGGGTTGGTGTGGTGCCCATGCCCCCGACTGTATACAGGTAGCTCTGTCACGGCATTACCCAGTCCACACTGAGTTTGTTGGCAGTCGGCGAAAGCAGCTGCTGTGCTATGCCTGCTCCAACACCACCAGGAGGCCCAGAACAAAGCCCAGGGTCACCACCATGTGCCAGGAGTGCAAGGTCCCCCTTTGCCTCGGCGACTGCTTCACGAACTACCACACCCTGAAGCTTTTCTGAGTGTCGCCGCCCTGACTCGTGCCCTACCTCACCTCACCTGACCTGACCTACCTAACCGCGCGCTTGTCACTCTCACTCATGATCTTCCTAAATCACTCTCTCATGCTCTCTTTAGCTAATCACTCAATTATTATCTCTTTCCTAAGTCACTCTCGCTCAAGATATCTTTCCTAAGTTACTCTCGCTCGAGATATCTTTCCTATATCACTCTCACTTTTATGATCTATTCCCTAAATCACTCTCACTCATGATCTTCCTAAATCACTCTCTCATGCTCTCTTTAGCTAACTCTTTCCTAAGTCACTCTCGCTCAAGATATCTTTCGTAAGTCACTCTCACTTTTATGATCTATTCCCTAAGTCACTCTCACTCATGATCTCTTTACTGTGATACCAATTGCATTGTATATTATATATTTGGTAATTATATTTGTTATGTTCACTAGTAATTTGTAATGTTTTCACTCACTACCTCAAGATAAATCTCCTGTGATAGTAATGTGCCCATATAGCCTATGCTTGTATGTAATGTAAATAATAAATAATAATATTTTGCAAACTATGTTCCTATGTATGTATTTCCTATTTTATAATATAAAACAAAACAAAAATAAATAAATAAATAAATAAATAAAAAAAGACAAAAAGGAAAATACAAACTCATGTAATTGTATTCTTGCAATATGAATTATTTTATATTTCATATTGCTTGAATACAATTACATGAGTTTGTAAAAAACAAAATTTGCCAAACAATTTCTAAACATCACAAAAGTCTTTCCATAACCCCCTACTGGACTCGAACCCACTGCCCTAACATTCCTCCCCATTGCCTCTCCGTTACCTTACCGACCGGGCCACTGCGGCTCGTAGTAAAGGAAAGGCAAAACTTGGTCTGTAGATTCGACCTGTCACCAGCGACCAAAAAAAACGTAATACATCGATATACTATTGTATATCGATGAATATTTTGTTCACTACCTGGGAAATAACATTATGGCCCCATAAAAATATATTCATTGAAATATCAAAAGGACCGTCACATTATATTACGTGCATATACTCGTAGATCAATGAAATTATCTGTCATTTACGCAAAGTGACATGTAAATTACCACTCTACAATATAGTTATATTATAAATATATGAATTTCTACAATAGGTCGGTGTTTGTGTCGAAAGGGCCAAGCAGTTTATCTTGTGTAAAACGACACCAGTCTATTTCGGGCACACTGTTTATTGAGGCAAACCCCCTACCTTTGTAGTCTTCACTCCCCCCTCCCACAAACCTACACTGATTTCGTTCTATTTATACTGTCTACGGCCAAATAATGGGTGTCCACTCTTCACATGGGACTACTGCAGTGTCTGCATGCTATATGAAAGCATGACAGTGATCAATACGTACACTATATAGCAATTTCTATCATCAACCCGCCTCCCTCCCTCCTCCACCTACCCCTGTATCAACACCCCCAACACCCCACACGTGCATCTGTTTACCCTCGGGCGACTGTCATATGATCCCTCCCTCCCTCCCTCCCTTCCTACATTCACTCACTAGGTCACGTATAATTTCAGCCTATATATTGTATATATTGTGTATGTGCGTCTTATTTCTTGCTATATGACATGTAGATAGGTCGCCTATATACGTACATGTATATTATATATCATGAACATGCCCACAGTACGATATATAAGCGATATTTAGCTCATCCCAACCCCCCCCTCCACCTTCCCTCCCACCCCCTGACCCCTGCTGCACCCTAAACCAGAATATGTACACGCGTAAATATCGACAATCGATGACAATTTATCACTCCTTTCCTCCTTCCGCCATTCGCTCCCTTTCAACCCCGGTTCACACGTATAATTTCGCCTATATATCGCATATATTGTGTATGTGCGCCTTATTTCTTGCTATATGATATGCAAATGGGTGCCCTGTATACATACATGTACATTATATATCATGAAAGTGCTCACAATACGTTATATAAGCCATAATACGGCCAACCCACCCTCCCCTCCCCTTGGTTCTACCCCCCGTACGCCAGAATATACGCGCGGGTAAATCTCGCCGCTCGATGTTTTTCTCGCCGCGCGATGCCGGTCGCGCCACATTTTCCAACTACGGGACGCCCCCCCACACATTTTTTGGTGGTAAATATATATATGGCCGGGTGCATGAGAACATTTCCTACACGCTGAGGTAGTTTTCGTTGCGATTTGGAATAGTTTCCCAAATGGTCATATGCTCGCCCAGGGGCATCAAGTTCAATACCCCCCCCCCCCTCGCCGTTCCCGGCTTAAAACACTGTAAAGGAAAAATATACTTTTCACTGTGATACACAAATCATTAGAATTATTACTTTAATCAACCACGGAATATATCGGTATTATTGGCACAATGAACTACTTCTTATCACCACATCAAAGTTAACTAAAACCCTTCAACAGGTGACCCCAAGGCCACTACCCTAGTAAACACACACTTCAGTCACTAGGTTCATAAGGCGTACAACAGCTCACAATGGGGTGAAGGTTAGCTCAAGATTCAATAACACCAACAGCATTCTGTTTCAGTACAGTCACTAGGTCATGCCCACTGGGGTGGACACAGGACTCTCTGCACCTGGTACTTCTCCTGGGACTTCACTCCTGACCTGGGACCTGGTATTAACATTACCATTAATAAAACTGACAAAATTCTATATCTTAATTCTTATTAACATTACAAAAGTGGTAAAATGTATCAATTAAGAGACAACAAAATAACGGTTGTATAAATTGTTGGGTCAGATAATTTTACTTAGTTGACCCTCAAAAATATAAAGAAAAATGGTCCAAATAGAAAACGGAGGGTTGGGGATACAGATATAATTTAATTAGTTGACCCTCAAAAATATATAAAGAAAATGGGCAAATAGAAAACGGAGTGTAGGCCTATACACCCTACTTGCAAAGGAATGTTGGTTACATTAAGTTACATATACTGAACTCGACAACGGTATATCATTGCTGTGATAATACTACACTAACATAATGCACTTAACATATTATTATCTTATACATAATAAGGTTGACAGGAAAAATAGTATGGAATTTGAAATCTAAATTATCAATTATCAGACGGAATGAATAATTTCACCTTCGACCAAGACAAAGGGGGTCGTATAATTTTGTAATTACATAATTATAAGAAACTGGGCTTTAAAATGGTCTCAAAACTTATCTTAACCCGTCCAGCCCCGGCTAGTTTTGTAATGTTTGTTCACCAGAACCCGGCCGGTTTTCAAAAAATTGTTTTATTCCAGAAACAATAGCGAATGGGTTAGGAATGAAGGAAAAACCACGAAAAATCGCTCAAAAAGCTTAAAGAATGGTCCTACAGAGCCCCCGAAAACGTATTTTACAAGAGTAAAAAATTGAAGGCAATTACCCCCAAAAAACAGGTTATTGCGCGCTCACGCGCACGCACGTGGACTTTGAGAGTTTTCAATCATCAGCACGGTTGCGTGGGATACGTACACAGTTCCCATACAAATCTGAGCCCTCTTGAGTGGCTACACCTGAGGTGAGGTCTGCGCAATTAGGGTGACGCGCCAGGCGCGTCTCTGGGGCTGTGCGTTACATACATCGCCGACGCGTCAGGTGCATCGCTGGGGCTGTACGGGTTAAATACTTCACAATTCATTTCAACTCACCTTCAACAGAAGGTTTTATCTAAACACAACACAGATTGGAAGTTAAGACTGAATATCACCCCTCTCTGCCGCCCGAGGCGAGCGTTTGAGAGGGAGTGAACTTAGTGAAGGCCTCAAGTCCTTGAGTAGGTAGAGCCCTAGCTGCTGTAGGACTCTGGGGTCAACATACTTTGTCACAACAATAACCTTACCTTGATTAAATGAGCTCCTCAACTTACTTATCCTCTGAAGTGCGCATGGGGGGGTAATGAACACCTCGCCTGTGCGCATGTATTTGAGCTGTTTCCATCACTAAAATATTTATTTTACCATAAATAGCATTAATACTTCTCCATATGCGCCTATTATAGGTTGATTATAAAGGTATTAACCTGTTAAAACAATAAAACAAGTGGAAACAGCGTTTGGATGGTCAAAATCGGCGATACAGGCTGGGAGTTACATAATGTATGGCTGAGCAGTGGCGTCACCAGGGGGGGGGCCCCCCCAAATCAAGGACTCAGCCCCCCCCAAAAATGCAAACCCCAAAGCTGCCAAAAGTAATTAAAATAAATAAATAACAATTAAATAATAAATAATGCATAACCAGTTCACCACATTCACCAGCGGCCTGCATCCCCCCCCCCCATCTACTTTTTATTAATTGATCCATATAGGTTAAATATGAATTGTTTATGTAATGTGAATATTTATTCACAATTTACATAAACCTATGGCTATGACTCAAATCATAATAGTAATGTTAGTAAGTTTCCCCTATATTTTCACCAAGCTTGGTTTTCTTTGAAGCTTGAGCTGTTATATTTATTGAAATTATTGGAAATATAAATGCAATATGTAATGTTTTTATGAGACTTATTATATATTTACAATATAATATATTATTTATATTAAATTGTGAAATAAAAGACACATATCCACATACCATTAGGCCATGTCACTATATGAAACTTTGAAAGGATATCAGTTTTATAGAATAACAATTGTTTGTAATCTTGTATTTTATCAATAGGCTTATCTAAAGTAATTGCTTTATGATTTGGAGTTAATAAATTATACTTTTTGTTTTAAGTGAACTGTTTTGTTTTTCTATCACAGTAATGGAAGAAAAATCTTGCCAATTAAATCTATATAATGGTACAATAATAAAAGTTCTTCAAATTATCCAATTTAATATGCTAAGAAATCGTTACAAACTATAGTATATTCATTATAAGTAGGCGAAACATCTAGACCACTTACCTCTATACCTAAGGAAAGACTGGAGTAATTTTCTCTTGTTTTCTTGATGCAAGTAAGGCTTTTGATAGGGTGTGTCACAAAACCTTATTTGAAAAATTAGTTAACAGGGGAGTGCCTAGCTATATTGTTAGGATACTTATTTTCTGGTATGCTAATCAAAAAATGTGTGTAAGATGGGGCAACATCCTGTCAGGCTCTTTCGCCGTAACCAATGGTGTTAGGCAGGGGGGGATATTGTCTCCGTATCTTTTCAACGTCTACATGGATGATCTTAGTCTGGAGCTGAACAAGACTCGCACTGGGTGCTGTATTGGCAGCACCATTGTAAATCATCTCATGTATGCTGATGACCTAGCCTTAATCGCGCCCTCTGGAGCAGGACTGGATAAATTATTAAGAGTATGTGAAAAATTTGGAATCGAACATTCAGTCAAATTTAATCCTATAAAGAGCAATATCATAATATTTAAATCTAACCTTCTATTGAAATCAAAGCTACCTAAATTCCATTTGTATGAAGAAATTATAGAAGAAGTAAGTAAAGTAAAGTATCTAGGACACTATATTTCATGTGACCGCTCAGATGATGAGGATATGGGTCGTCAGGGAAGGCAACTTTACATGCAGGGAAATTCAATATTAAGAAAATTTCATATGTGCACATGGGATACAAAAATAACATTGTTCAACTCCTACTGCTCACCAATGTATACAGCACAACTATGGTGGAACTATAAGAAAATGACAGTGAATAGACTAAGTATCTCATATCACAATATCATGAAAATGTTTCTGGGGCTCTCAAAATATGAGAGTACAAGTACGCTATGTGCCTATATGAACTTACACTGTTACAAATCACTCATTAGAAAGCTAACATATAAATTCATTCAGCGCCTTAACACTTCTGAGAACAGGATCATTAAAATGCTACAAACTCCAAGCATAGTGTACACCTCCAGGATCCAGGCACACTGGAGGAAGTTGCTCTATATTTAACCTTAAGTAATGATTTCAGGTCTGCTACTCTACAGAATTAGCATACCGGTACTGATCCTCATAGTGCAGTACAGTACCGATATTCCTATACTGTACTGTAGCAACATACTGTACCGGAAGCTAAATGATGTGAGGCATGGTACTGTACACAATTAGGACAGTGGTTTTGGTAACACAGTAGTTTGATGACCACTGTTTTTGGTTGAGGCAGTGCTGTGAACTACATGATAGCAAGCTGGGTATTATTTAATTTCTTTTTATTTTATGTAGCCAATGTACAGTAGCTTATATATATTTATATATATTTATGTTACTGTAAGGTATATATGGACCCCAGTATGGTCCCCTCTGTACTGTGTGAGTCTGAAATAAAGTATTATTATTATTATTATTATTATTATTATTATTATAATATTTCTACCTTTGGGAAGGGTCAGCCAGGCAATAAGTATGGACATTTACAACCCATTTGCTCTACCCATTTAGCGAATTACAAAGGTTAGGGGTCACAATTTCTGGCCTACCTATAATGAATACATACATAACATAACATACATACAATTTTAAGACTGAGTGTTCCACACATAAGTGCAGTTTCAGTCACTTGTCCTAATGGCGGCGTTCCAGGCAACCCTGTTAAGGGCTGCTTCACTTGTCAAGTTCTTGGATTTGAGATCGGCGCGCATAGTCCGATCCCAGGTCTTCCTCGGTCCACCCCTTGGTGCAGCTCCCTCCACAATCACAGACCTGCATTTTTTCACCCAATTTTGTTCATCCATTCTCTCCACATGTCCATACCATCCCAGTCTACTTGTACGCATCACCTCGCTAATACTCTTTATACCTAAACGTCTCCTCAGCTCAACATTTGTTATTCTATCCTGTAGCCTGGCCCCACACATCCATCTCACCATTCTCATCTCATTACGCTCCATTCTGTTGACATCCTCTACTTTAACGGCCCATGTTTCTGAGGCATACGTCATTGCACTTCTAACACATGAGGCATACACCTTTCCCTTCAGGGGGAGAGGCATTCTTTTCATGGTCAGGATTGGCATCAATTCTCTGAACTTCCCCCAGCCACACCTAATTCTAGCAACAGTGGCAGCCTCGGCCCGACCACCGGCAGAGATGGTATCTCCTAGGTAACAAAACTTGTTCACCAGCTCCAAAGACTCATTTCCAAAATTCACAGCCACAGGATCATCACTTAACACAAGCTCGCCTTTGCACACTACGCACTCAAATTTCTCTATTTCTGACTTATCCTTCGGCAGGGGCCCCTTTAAGCTACTACAGCGCTTACTCCCATGGTGTACCCAACATCGACAGATGCTACATTGAATTGAGTTAACGCCCACTCCCTTTCCACACACTGCACATGGGTATGCACCGCTCTTTTCCACATTGCCTCGTCTCAAACTACAATGCATAACCTTGGTTTTGTTAATTTTAACTCTTAAACCCTTGCTCGCCATGCCCTCTCTCCACTCTCTGAATTTGGCCTCAGCATCCTGCATACTGTCAGCTATTAGGACTAAATCGTCTGCATAAAACAGTTCCAACGGGAGTCCGCCTCTAAAAACTCTAGACAGCGCCTCCAAGACCATAATAAAGAGGAGGGGGCTTAACACTGAACCCTGATGGACTCCAACACGGACTGCGAACTCATCACTCAGTACCCTTCACCCTCACCGAACTTCGTGAATCCTCATACATCTTCATTATCACACGCACCAGCCACTCTTCCACACCAAGTTTCCTCATAGCCCACTGTACAACATCTCTAGGTACCCTACCAAAGGCCTTCTCCAGGTCCACAAACACAAAGTAAAGATCCCTGCCTTTTAGTAAGTATCTTTCCGGTATCTGCCTGACTATGAAGATAGCATCGGTTGTACCACGTCCTGGCATAAAACCAAACTGCATATCATCAATAGAGATGCTTTGCCTGATCAATCCCTCAAGGACTCTCTCACATACCTTCATGATTTGGTCAAGCATTTTCAGGCCCCTATAATTTCCTCTATCTAGCGCATCCCCTTTTCCTTTGTATATATTTACTATTACACTTTTGAGCCAATCCTCTGGGATTTTCTCATCTTTAATAATGGTGTTTATCAACTCAGTGACTAAGTTTACACCAATCTCCCCTGAGGCTTTTATCATCTCAGCGACAATGTCGGAGCAACCTAGAGCTTTACCGTCCTTCATTTTATTGATTGCGTCGCTCACTACAGCTGGTGCTATCAAAGGAGGGGGCCCAGATATTGGTTTTTCGATACTAAGCTGTTCCTTATCCCATTCAAACTCTACATTTAGCAATCGTTCATAGTGTACCTTCCATGCTTCTCTGATTTCATTTTCTGCATACACAATCTTCCCATTATCATCTCTTAACACACTGTTCACCTATAATATCCCTACTGTCATTTTTAACTCGCCTAGCTAGGTTGAAGATCCCATTGGGATTGTCAGTGTTACACACTTGTTCGAGGACCAGGTCCTTAACGCGATTTTTAGCATTGTATGATAGTATATAGTATGATAGTATATGAAGAAAAAACTATACTCTGCACATAGGCTTTATACCCTACAATTACCATTGGCCTTGTAACTTACTGACTGATGCCTGGTATCAGGCTCATCAATATTTATGTGTCATATGTTTCTTACTTATACACATTTTTAGGCCTCAAAAAGGCCCCAGAAACTGCTCAAATTTCAAAATTTTCTGGGGGGGCTTACAGCGCCCCCCCGGACCCCCCAGCTGCTCAGGCTCGCTTTGCTCGCCACCCACCCACCTATCTATGCCAGGGCTACAGCCCCCCAATTTTGTTTACCCCTGGTGACGCCACTGGGAGTGTGGTGTCTCATACCCCCCATGCGCAGCCGAGAGGTTAACCACTAGGGAAGTCCTCTCGATAAATTACCCCTGAACCAATATCAATTATTATGTTCCTTCCAACAACCAACTATACTCCTAAAATCGATTAATGAAATTTACAAACACATGTGGCAGTCCGTGGATTCGAACCCAGGATGCTCACACCGAAAATCAATCACACCGAAAATCAAAACCAATTTCAGGACTTTATTTATTGTGATTTGAGATTTATCCTCTCTGTGTGTTATTATTCATATGTTCATTTGTAATATTATTATTCTTTATATATGAATGTTATGTTTACTTTTCCAGAGACATATTGAGATTGTACCCTAGCTATTAACCCTTTTTTAGCGGGGTCGGACTTAAATCCGATACGAGAAAATTGGACTAATGGCGGGGTCGGACTTAAGTCTGTGGGCGTATTCCCGCCCTAATTTAGGTGGAAAGCTAAACTTGGTGGTCAGGCGGTGTACTACAAGGGCCCACCCACACATCCCCACTGCGTGACCGTGACTAAGTGACCCTCAAGCAGCCATAATGGAAGGTCAAGATTTGCCCGTGTTCGATTCGGTGGCCGCCATCCCTAGTGCGTCACGCCACCCTACTAACCACGCCCGGCTTACCACCCAGGAACTAGATATCATGCTGAACTTTTCAGAACTTTCTAATAAGCTGTTGGATGAAACCGTCGAAGGTCTGGGTGAGAGTTATGGTAGTGTGGATGACTCGGAAGACGAAAATAACCCGATCATAGGCTTTCACCCCAAGCATAATTTGTGTGGGGTGGATGTTGTGGTTGATATTGGACAGACCCTTGAGCAAATTGGAGACGTTCCTGACGAAGAACATACTGGTGTGGGTGTTGGTAAGTACAATTTATATTTTATAATTGCTTGACAATGTGATTGCAAGCATTTTATCACCTTACGAGCGGCTGGTGGAGTATATTTCACTGTGCCGCCCAGCGTTTTTTTTTTAACCCTAAATGGGGCGGTTCCGTGCTCTTTTTCATGCATAAACAAGACCCAGAGCGTAATACAAGTATGTATCCTGAAAGTGCGTAAATTGAGCTTTCCAATGACACCCGAACCATCCTTTTACGATCAGTGGTTGTCTTTCAACGATCGTAAAACACGAGTGCAAAAACCCTAAAATACGGTAATTTCCTTATATAATTCCCTGTGTGGCGAGCGGTCTTGAGGTAATTTATGCTCCTAATCACCACTCCGCTCTCTCTCAGAGCACATTACGTCCTCAAAATTGCACTCTACAAGAAATTTCCTTTGCATTTTATAGCGTATTATTTGCAGGCGTTCGGTAAACTTCGTACGGTAATACAAACAACGAAAGATTGAATATTTGTGCTTGGCATTATATGATTGTGGAGAACAGATGTAGGCCTACCGTATATATTATTTTTTCATATATATGATACATGTGTAACATTTTTATATTATCACGACTCTCTCTCTCTCTCTCTCTCTCTTTGTTTGTACTCCTTTGTACTCTCTTTGTCTGATGTAGGCCAGGGCACGCCCCTAACTAATCTCTTCCCTCCTAGGGGAAATCACACCTAGCAGATGTTTTTGACCTCCCCTCTCTCTCTGTCTGTCTCTTCCTCTCTGGGTCTACCTATACTGCATGTGACATTGAATTTGCTTGAGAGTTTGATTGCAAGCATTTTATAGCGTATTATTTGCAGGCGTTCGGTAAATTTCTCACGATAACCAGGGTGTATGGTACATTTATCACGATAATACAAGCAACAACGAAGCTTGGCGAAGATTGTGGTTTACACTATACCTTTTTATAATTGCATGTGACCTTGTAATTGCTTGAAAGTTTGATTGCAAGCATTTTATAGCGTATTATTTTCAGGCGTTCAATAAATTTGATAAATATATCAAAATAAGTCCTGTGGGACTATGAAATAGCTATTATTGGACAAGGAAAATATTTTGTTCATCCCTCCACTGGAACATCAACAACAATGTCAACAACGTATCGCCGTCGGCAATTGTAAGATTCAGAGTCGTAAAGATTCCAGGACGAGCTCAATTGAAAATGAATGAATAAAATTAATGAGTGTGCAGTACTGCCAATATGTATAGCGACTTCCGCTAGATCTAGAGACCTTTACTTCGATCTAGCAGCAATGACTTACACTAGCGGTTTTGTTTTGAAATTTCAGAACAATTTCGAAGTGATATTATATGGATTTTGCCAATTCATATTTCTAGTGGTATTTATCATGTCTTACATCTAACAATATATGCTAGCGGATTTAACTTCAATTGGTAACCCTCCCGCTCGAGTCGGCTCCAAGAAAATCGATAATGGTGGCACTTTAGTAAACAGGTGATAAACAAAACCGCATGCGGATCGGTTTGGTGTATCGGTATTATGGTAAGTTGGCTACCTACTATTGTTTATACGAGTAATGATAAGTAAATTATAATATATATATAAAACAAAAACAAAAATTCCTGGCAAAGCAAGCGAAAACAGAGAGATGAGAAAAGGGGGGGGGGGGAGAGGAGAGATATCATGCAAGAAACTGAACTGACAGAAAAAAGTGGAAAAAAGATATAATAACCAGAAATATTACAAGCAAATAAATGAAATAGAGGGATTAGTAGAAGAAAAGGAAAAATAATAATGAGAAATACATAATACGGATGAGGAAGAGGAACAGGAAGCGAGCGAGACAGAGGAGGAGAGAGGGAGGAGAGAGAGGAGCGAGGGAACAGGAGGATGTAGAGAGAGATTAGAGAAAAAATAGAGAGATTGCAAGGCATTTTATAGCGTATTATTTGCAGGCGTTCAGTAAATTTCTTTACGGTATAGAATACAAACAATTGAAAGATTGACTATATTGTGCTTGGGCATTATATGATTGTGGGGAACAGATGTCTAGGGCCTACCGTATAGATTATTGTTTCATATATATATGATACAGATGTAACATTGATATATTATCAATCTCTCTCTTGTCTCTTCCTCTCTGGTGTTCTACCTATAGCCTACCATTTATTAATTGCACCTGGGGGACCCTTGGAAATTGGCTTGAGGAGAGTTTTGATTGCAAAGCATTTTTATAGGAGTATTATTTGCAGGCGGTTCAGTAAATTTCTTACGGTAATACAAACAAACCCCAAACAACCGAAAGATTGAATATTTGTGCTGCCACATCCCTCATACGAAATACCATTCCCACCGTATAGAGAGGAATACAGAAACTGAAATGAAGAAAAGAGTGAAAAAGATATAATAATACAGACTATTACAAGCAAATAAATGAAATAGAGGGATTAGTTAGCAGAAAATAAATAATGAGAAATAAACATATACGGATTGAGGAAGATGAGAAAAGGGAGCACAAGAGAGGGAAAGCGGAGCGAGCACAGACAGACAAACAGACAGGAGGAAGGTGAGAGAGATTAGAGAAAATAATAATGAGGAATTTACATATACGGAAATGAGGAAGAGAGAGAGAGACAGAGCGTGCGAGAGAGGGAAAAAGCGAGCCGAGCCAGAGAGAGAGAGAGAGAGCGAGGACAGGACAGGAAGGGAGAGAAGGAGAAGAGGGGAAAAAAGAGACGAGACAGAGAGACAGGATGTGAGAGAAAGGAGAAAGGAAAAGAGGAGAAAGAAAAGTTGTCGTTGAGAGAGAGGAGAGAGCGGCGGGGAGTAAGGAGAGGAAAAGAAAGAGAGGAGAGAAGAGAGAGAATACAGAAATAAGGGAGAAAGGAGAGAAAAATAAGACCGATTTCCCGAAGGAATAGTAGACGCGCGGAGAGGCCGAAGTCAGGCCAAAGCGAACGCAACACGACCGCGCCCGTGGAAATAGACCAAAAAGTACCTCCTCTTCCTCACCTCTTCCCACCCTCCACACTCATTCATAACATCCATTCATAGACTTATATGGGGAGACGAAGAGTTGCTCTTTCCAAAAATGATCGTTTCGTTCATATTGGAGCCATAGTAACGGCGCTAGGGCGATTGAAATTGAGCGAATATTTCGGGATTATGCCCGCTGAGCGGTACAGTGTAAAATACATTACCACCCGCTAAATAAGGGTTAAGGAATAAAACCTGTATATCCTTTACTTGTGTGTTTTATGTCCATTGCTTATTACTAGAGTGTTGTTTAATAGAGCCAAGGCTGATCCCTACCCAGTGGAGAGGTACCTAAGTTGATATTTAACGCTGATTCCTAAGGTGGAAATCGCAATCAGATTATCTCATGTTTTATTGAAAACGTGGTATACCACTGGTGGCAGCGGTGTCTCAATTTGAGGGGACGACCTTTGTTTCTTAGCTCACTCAGTGTAATCAATACACAAACATCATGGCAGGGAAATCACTTGAAACTACTCTTTTCAAGCCAGAGAACCATGATATTAACACCCATCTTGAAGTGGTCAAGCCCGTGCTTGACATTGTGTTTAACCCGGGAAAGACGCCGGAACTCTTAAGAGGTAAGGCATAAAAAAAAAAACCCACTGGCACTCAAAACAAAGTAATATGTGATTATAAATGAGATAATTCCCCTCCATACCTTCTATCAGGTATACCTTCTACCGGGAGAGGGTACAACAGGGGAAGAGGGTTGTAGGAATGCTAAAAGCACTAACAAGAAATAGGAGTGAGTCAGTATGGCAAGTGAAGGAAAGTACTTGCATGACAGCCTTGCTGGTAATCCCGACACTGACCTTACGGAAGCGAAGCATGGACGTTGGTTTGAGAGGACTTCCAGACCACGAGTGAGAGCAGTGGGAACAATGAAATTACTTAAGGAGTGCGTGCGGGAGTTACTTGGTAGGGATAGACAGGACTAATGAGGAAGTAAGAAGAAGGAGGTGTTGGGTGTGGAGGTAAGGGATGTGCTAGAAAGTGTGAACAGGAACAACTTGAGATGGGTTCGGCCATATGGAACGTAGTGGAAAGCGAGAAGAATGACCTAAGAGGGTGTATGAGAGCGAGGTGGAGGGGCCAGAGGAGGGAGAGGGTATAGGAAACGAATGAGATTGTGGAAGGATGGATGTGAGGAGAGGACAGTGAACGAAGGCGGTGGCTGGTTGGGGGGTCAGGGGGGCTGTCGGACTGACTGGGGGACAGAGGTGAATGGGGGCGGTTCGTTTCGTGGCCAACCCCTTCGTGGAATCACGGCATCAGGCAATAGATAGATAGATAGAACTTTTTTACTATCACTCCTCCACATATGTCCAAACTGCCCCCTTTCAATTACAGTATCAACCTATTTTTCCTCTTATACACCCTTTCATTGCTGGGAATTTTTGTGCGCGAATTTCCCGCATTAACGGTCTCCAAGGTCACAGCGGGGGAGGCAAGCTTAGAGATCCTAGCAACAGAGAGGCTTCGATCGCAAGACGTCAGTACGGCTCGGGAAGTGAGAAAGAAAGAGGATATACGCCGCGCCGGCTCTCCCCTCGGATACGATCAGTCGGCAATAATAAGTCTTTTTCACCCCCAAATACTATTCCCACTTGTTTTATGGCTGTTACATGTTAATATCTTCATAATAAAAGTAAAATAGGCGCATATGGATAAGTAATAATGATATTGATGGTTAGTAAAAATTACGGTTTTCGTCGGGAAATGAACCAAAATCGTTCGACTGGCGGGACGTGAAATACCATAGCTTCTCCATATAAAGGTTAAATAAATTTATGGTTTGCGATACCGAAGATTGAATATATTATTAAACTAATAATTTACACCACAACTATTAAAAATAATTAAATATTAAACTAATCATAATTCATTACGATTTATAATAGAAAAACAACTACTTATTGACACACTGGAAACTTTGCTAGCCTATGTACAGTTAAGAGATTTTGTCAAGCCGAACATTAATATATATTATATATTAATATTTCCCCCACAAAATGATGTAGATAAATATAGCAGTAATATAGATATATATATATATATAATAGATATATATATATATATCTATATATATATATATATCTAGATATATATAAGATGTATATTGTTACGGACTAGTCGGGCCTCAACTGTCAGTAGACACACCTGTCCACGCAGCTATCAACTAGGTGTAACAGTTAACTTATTTTATAAATTCACTTTACTAGTTCTTAAAACCCCATTTGATGTTCCCAAGAATAAGTAATAATAATTAGGGCTGATGCATACAAAAGTTATTTAAATGAACTAGACAATCTTTATTAACTATAAAAGGTACATAATATAAACTTTAAACAACTGTGCAAAAACTCAATGATCACTAACAACCATCCAACTCATTCACACACACCCGATTAAACAGGATTTCGACGAACGGGATTTCAGGATTAAACTCTCAGTGCAGCAGTCCCGTAATGTAAGGGTTAAGTGTTAAGTCAGCCCAGGCCGGCAAGGTAAGGGTTAAATCCAGCCAGCCAGGCCCTAAGCTGAACTACACTACCATGACTTCTCAATTAGACTTAATTTAATATAAATGGTCAATACCAGTAGGTTATACAAACTATCAAAACTCTATTAAATCTCTAAACCATATATTCTGTGTATAATTCTATAATAAACTTCAGATAAATTTTAGGGTACTACTGTACGTTACAAAACAATATATATGAGAGATTAAAAACTAAACTATTTATCAACAGTGTGCAAAGTTTTCTATTCAGACAGAGTTACAATTAAGCTAACCAGAACGGATACCCTACCAGAAGCTAAAACTCTAATATAAGTACTGGAAATGGAATCTAGTCGGTTTCCCGTTTAGGAAAAATTTTAAAACAGCTGTGAAGAACTATTAATCTCCCGGCCTCCAGGAAACCATCGTCTAATCACAATAGCTCTTTCAACAACATACTTTAGAAGACGCGCCATGGCTTTGTGACTCCCTCCCAGACCACCTTGACTATGTGGTGGGGCCCCCTGACCCTGTGTCCAAAAACCAACGTGTTCGGGCTAAATCCCAAGCTATAACCAGGTACTTCTTCTCGCAAGCAAATAAAACGTATGGTCGACCTAGATCCCAGTACTTCCACATTTTCCATGCAATAACACCCGCAACATACTCTTGCGCAAGTCGAGTGCCACCTTTCCAAAACTCCCTGACTCTCGGGATGGGTAGGCAGATGACACCACAGACACGATCCCATGTTGCTGCATGGTCTGCTTAAAACAGAGAAGCAAGTGTAAAATTGGATCCCTGATCAGACTGGATCTTCTGAGGGTAGCCATACCGAGAGTTTTAACGCATAGGACAAGTAGGTTTTTGACAACAGTCTTAGCCATCCCGTTGCGCATGGGGGGGGAAGCATCTGGATACCGTGTTGATGACATCCATTACAGTTAGTAAAAATGTATTGCCGGCACTAGTGGGGGGGGGACAAATGGGCCAACCATATCGCTAACCTACTTTGCTGCAAGGGCGGCCCACTGACAGGTATGGGTTGTAACGGGGCTCTTCGGGATGACCTGATTGGGTTTCCCAACAACTTGACAAGTGTGGACACTGTGACCACCCATGACACGACACTCGCCTTTTAACCCAGGCCACCAGAAAAGCTTGCTCAGAGCTGCCTCCGTCTTACGTGCCCCCAGGTGCCCTGCCAAAGGCACATCATGAGCTAATCTCAATAAGCTCTCACGGCAAACCCTCGGTACTACTAACTGGTCCACTAATCCTGACCCGCCATCCCACTTTTTCTTGGGATCCTGATGTCTCCGATACAAGATCCCCTCGGACAAGAAAAAATCACCAGGCTGCGCATCCCCATCGCTCTCCAGTTCGACAGCACCATTACCACACGCCCTGACTTCAGGATCTTCAAGCTGCAAGGAACATATATCAGCAGGTGCGAGATTATCCAAGTTCATCTTAAATAATTTATTTCCACCTTCAATGTCCCGCTGAGCCATCCTTTCATCACGCTGCGCATAACGATGCTGTCGCAGAGTCTCTTCCTGCACTGCACCTGAATAAGCGGTGACAGGCCCCTGGGCCTCTCCAGACTCTAACATCGGTGCCAAGAATGAGTCACCAAGAAACACTGCCGGCTCAAAACTCTCCAATTGACCAACACTTCCCGTTTTCTTGTAACCTTTCCTCCGCGGTTTGATAGACTGAGGTGGTGGCTGCAAGGCTCCGGATGTCTGAGAACGCGTCGCAACAATCGCCATGGTTTGTACGGTACACTTCTCAACCCACTCCTGTTTCCTCCCTACTACCGTCGGCCGCCTCCTCGGCAACGACCAAGGGTGAAACCTTAGAAGCAGGCACCGCATAGTCGTTGCCGAGGAGGAGGTCGACGCCCCCAACAGGCAAGTTCTCTACAATTCCTACATCCAGCTCCTTCGCCACACCACCCACCTCCAGCTCCATCCGCACCAGCGGGTAGGACTTCGTAGCATTGATCCCCTGAACTACCACCACCCGAGCAGCCTTAATCGGTCTACCAGTAAAGTTCTTTAACAAGGTCTGAGAAGCCCCCGTTCACGCAATAGCTTAACTCCTCGCCTTTCGCCAGCCCACCTCACAAAACCATGCCCTCTATGACCCCCAAAGACGTCGCGGACAGGGTTCGGGCCTTCCGGACTCTTGAACACAGGCTGTGTCCCACCCTCTGACGAACTACCCTTGGCAAACTCAGAAGATATAGGCGACACCCCTATGCTGCGGGCCAATGACACAACCTTGTTTGGTGGCTTGTTCGGACAAGCATTTGCAAAGTGACCCTCCTTGTGACATGCGAAGCACTCTTTACTCTTTGGTTTGCCCTTGGGAGTGGGAGGTACCATTAGACTTCTTATACGGGACGTATTTGGTTTATGTTTCAGTTTTATTGTCAGTGCTAGATGGTTTTGTGTATTTATGTGTATCAAAATTCTTGGGAGGGGGAGGGGTACGATCCTTTGCACCCGACTCACTCCTAGCTGCTGCTCCGCACCCTCGAATTAATGACAGTCGGCGGTCAGCCATTTCTGCTGCCTCCTGGAGAGTTCTAGGATGTGTTTCCTTTATATTTAATGTTAAGTCCCCGCCTGTGCACTTAAAGAACTGCTCCAAGAGAACCAGCTCACTCAACTCCTCAAAAGTAGCTGCCCTCTCAGAACGCAGCCAATGTCGTAGTGCATCAGACAAGTCCCGGGCGTGTTCTAGGAAGGTACTATCCTTGCCCTTAGTAACACCCCTAAACTTCAAGCGGTAAGTTTCTGGTTGTAACTCGTAGGCCTGTAGCACAGCCTTCTTTAGCTCATCATAAACTACACAGGACTCTAAAGGTAGTGCATCATACGCTTTTAGCCCCTTTCCTAGGAGTCTTGATGAAACTAATGCTGCCCACTTTTCCTGAGGCCACTGGTGTTCCTGACACTTCTTCTCAAATCGCATAAAAAAACTCAGCCACACATAATTCAACGAACACAGGAACTAGTTTAAGCAGGTGCGACAATGATTGGTCCCGATGTCTGTTACCTCCCCCAATATTTCGCCCTGTTACCTCCAATCGAGATCTCTCCAGCTCCCTGTCAGCCCGATACCTAGTAGACTCTGCCTGCAGTTCAGCCTCTCGTATAGCTGTTCTCTCTGCAGCCTCAGCCTGAGCTCTAGCCTGTCTTTTCGGCGGCCTCAACCTTGGCCATCTCAAGCCGAAACAACAAATCTGGAGTCAACCCTTGAGGAGGGGAAGGTGCATTTAATGGAGAGGGTCCCTGTGATTGAATTCCACGCTGCCATTGACCATCAACTTGGGGGTATGTACCTAAATTCAGGTACCCTGACGTTTGATATGGAGGTAGAGTGTAGGTGGGGCTGGGTACCGGGGCCCCCAGTCGCCTCTCCACCCAGGTCTCTCCCTTCTAAACCCAATATCAAAGTCCTCAGCTGATCTTTCCTCATGCCACTTAAACCATGGTGGCCCTGAAGACCTGCCACACACTTTAAGCCATACTTATTCAGCTTCAACACCCTGGCAGCGGTAAGGGGCACCTCTAAAAATCTTCTAGCACCCTCCTCGCTATCGACTAGCCACTCCACAGGTCTTTCTCCCTCCGAGCCCGTATCGTGACCTGACCCATCACTGTGTTCTGATGTATTAGACATGTTTGTGTACTGCAGTAATTATCACGGTTATAGAATGTGCCTTATCTCCTATGCAAGTATGTATATACTAATGTTATTTAAAGTCTTTAATGTGTTATATTGGTTGCTCCAAAAAAAACTCTATATCCACTGTATTCCTCTAATCATAAGGAATCTCATAACAAATGACCACTATATTCCTCTGTTCAGTAAATCCTATGCAAGGTCGCCATTTGTTACGTCCTGGGATCTATAAACACTGGGCTTTTTCTATTGGACTAGGTATGCGGCAACAAGCAACAACGGAAAACGCTAGGTCCACCCCTTATCTATAAACCCAGGCAACAAACCACCCTAAACCGTCAAGAGTCCTGCCTGGACAACGAGGTATCCTATGACTCGGTTACAGGGTGCACGCACTATATACTGGTGATAGTCAAGCAGGCTATATGAAAGATCACACAATTAAGTTGACTTAAAGCTTCAAGGAAAAGATAGATAACGGAATTAAATTGCAGAAACAATTTAATAACAAACTAGAAGAAAGTACATTAAACGTTACGTTAATTAATACAACTAATCACCCCTGCGTGAAAGAAGGTGAAAGCAAACAGTCCTCAAAACATCGTACAGGTAGACACGATGCGGGTTTCTAAACTGCATGCGGTTACTGTAGGATCTGATGCTTAGCAAAGAAAGTACGTTACGGATTCAGAGAACTCTTAACTCATAAGCAGGAATAAATACTAGTGATAGGACATACTGTACAGTGTATAATGGCATACGTATAATTAAATAAAGGCAGCAACTCGTAACATAACCACATACAGGTGTGCTTCTCACTCTTAGTCAGGCAAGCCTGCTCGGACAGAGTCTCTAAGCCACACCCTGACTCATAATGCTCACAAAAACGGTAAACTGTGGCACAATAACAAGCATACAGAGATAATAAACCCCTAGCTGTTAATCTGCCAGGTGGCAGAGGTCTAGCTGGAAGGATATAGGCTTCGGATACCCGGGCTGAGCCACCTGCTCTAGCCTAGGGACGTTCCCAGGTCTGTGCGCCAAATTACTCTAATTGAAAGGGTGCTCTCTTGAGAGACTCAGGATCGCAAGTATCTGACTCTCTCCTGGCGACCCTAAAACAAAAGCAAGACGTGCTTAGCGCAGTGCTGAGTGGACTAGGCAATGGCCCTCACACAACACAACGCTAGACACACAGGGACGCAGACAAGAAAATGCCCCCAGACTCCCACGGGTATCCTAGTAAAGTCGTGCGGGTCCACGGGACTCGCACCAGCAGACTTTACTTAAAGGATCGCAAAAAGCCTCCCCTCCGGTCTAGCCCCTGCTAACCTGACACAAGAACACACTAGCAAAGCATGAAACCACCAATATGAGACAACAAAAAAGCTTCCTAGGTCTCATTAACTTTTTACATCCCTGCATAAGGCCCAAAATGCCTATCTAGTTATCTGAGAGCTCGTCGTTAATACAATAATAGATATAAGGGTCTATCAGGGGATGGGATAATTAAATAGATTGGTGAAGTAGTGGAAAGAAGGTATACAAAGTAAGAGAGAACGTTTCTAAGTGGGGTTGAGAGGGATAGATATCAAGGGGGTCCGAAAGGTACGACAATGAGGTGAGCTCTGAGTCTTGAATCCGTCTGGACCCCACCCTAGGCATGCAGAATACATCCCAGGCTTGGCAACACTCAACACAGTTGCCTGCTCAAAATCCTCTACCCCGTGCGTGAGTCGAAACTAAGCCTAACGTTGCAATCAAATGCATGTGGCAGCGCTTCAGGCACGTCCCAAGCTGGTCTCTCCGCGCGAAGCAACGTCCCAAGCCGGTCTCTCTCTCCCGCTCGTCTCTTCCCGCTCTCACTAGACTTACATCTTATATATTATAATGAAACAATCAACTATCGAGAATAAAATATACTAAGATGCGTTGGTTAAGAATAAGTGCAGCTTCAAGCTATGAAACAACATAAGAATATCCCAGACATTAGTTACATTGTCGTAGGATATATACTAAGGGAAAGCCAACCGGCAGGCTACCACCAGCCGGTTTCTAAACGGCTGGGCAGCCGACGCGCGCGCATGCAGAAGCGTCACAAATGGGAATGGTACAAATAGTAGAAAGAGTGATGTTGACACGAACCGAAGCACATATCGGACGGATGTAATCCAACACCGGGACATAGTGTAACACGATGGGCCATCTATGTAGAGTTATTACGATTTTCCTACACCGTCGGCTCGGAAGGGGTACTAGGGGACATTTTGCCTAGGAAGCTGTCTGAGGTAGCAGGGTGTAATATACGAAGCATGACCCCGGTGAACGACGCAATATACGAAGCATGACCTCGGCGAACGACGCATTATGCGAAGCATGACCTCGGTATATGACGCATTATACGAAGCAAAATAAAATTCAGATAACTGAAATATGTACTAGTCATATATTGCCTAACCATGAATCTATTCACAATTTTCCCTAATATTAGTATCTCGGACAGGCCTGTTGCAAGATAACGTTCCCTACGAAACTATCCTGTCCGAATGCCAGTTACGGACTGACCCGAGTCAAGAAATGTTCCCTAAGCGTCACTAGCATTGGTTCACAAGGCAAAACTGGCACAAATAGGGCTAGCATTAGGGCCAATAATTGAAGTCACTATTCACAGTGTTCCCTAACATTAGTATTGCAGACAGGCCAGTTGCATGATGGCGTTCCCTAAGAAGTGTCTATTCACAATGTCCCCCTAATATTAGTATGATGGGCAGGCCAGTTGCAAGATGATGTTCCCTAAGAAGTCTCTATTCACAATTTTCCGTAATATTAGTATTTCGGACAGGCAAGTTGCAAGATAATGTTCCCTAGGAAACTGTCCTGTCCGAATGCCAGGTACGGACTGACCTGAGTCAAGAAATGTTCCCTATATACCTAAAGCAGGCCAGTTTTTTTCCAGATTGACACTAAAGCTACCAAATGGTGTATTTGTGTCCCAGATACATTAAAATTACCTTTAAGGAGTATAATTTGATGTTGGCTCTCAAGGCAAATAAGGCAGAAATAGGGCTAGCATAACCAAAACTGTGCATGCTTATTATCTAATTAAACTCTAAAAATTATTATAATTTTGGTAAAGCTTGCTCTATTTCTTCCTGTTTTATGAATAGGATAATTCCTTAGGAAACATCATCTTGCAACTGGCTTGTCCATAATAGTTATAGGAAACATTGTGAATAGAGACTTCAACTAGATAGTGTGAGTTTGTTTTGTATTAGCCTCACTCTATCTTTGACAACAGCCGACTAAGCACCTCTCAATCCCCTCCCATTATATCATCGTTATCGACCATGGCATCAAAGTCTACCACAGTACCAGTTACTCCTATTAATTTTAGGTCACTCGATCCTAAAGTTAAGAAAGTGGAGGATATAGGTGAATACATAGCAAACAACCAATATATAACCCCCAAAAAGGATATAATAAAATAAAAATTCAAAACAGTTTTTATTTGTACACCGCCCTCATATTATTTTAAAGTAATCTCTGTGTGCTATACCCGACAAACTCACAAAAGATTGTCCCAAGACCTGGCGATACTGGAACCTTCCTGTCTTTCAGTTGAACCAGATCCTTGCCTGGCTGCCCCATCCAGAGGGTCACTTCCATGCCAGCTTTCCCCATCTTCAGGGACATATATCCCCACTTCACTGCCTCCTCCATGGGAACAATTCCTTGCCTCAATGCGTCTCTGACAGGGATGAAAAAGTCGAAAAAAGGTTCACCACCAACTCAAGTTGAATAGCAGAATTTATTTTTGGTGAGTCGTCTGCCTGGGGGATGGAGCAGCCCGGCCAGGTAGTCTCTCTCTGGGTGGAGCAGCCCGGCCAGGTAGTCTCTCTCTGGGTGGAGCAGCCCGGCTAGGTAGCCAGCTCTCTCTGGGTGGAGCAGCCCGGCCAGGTAGTCTCTCTCTGGGTGGAGCAGCCCGACCAGGTATAGTCTCTCTCTGGGTATCTTTGACAACAACCGACTAAGCTCCTCTCAATCCCCTCCCATCAGATCATCGTTATCGACCATGGCGTCAAAGTCTACCACAGTACCAGTTACTCCCATTAATTTTAGGTCACTTGATCCTAAAGTTAAGAAAGTGGAGGATGCAGGTGACGACATAGCAAACAACCAATATATAACCCCCAAAAAGGATATAATAAAATATAAATTCTAAACCGTTTTTATTTGTACACCGCCCTCATATTATTTTAATCTCTCTAGGTATACGATTGAGGGAGAGTAGCCATTTGAATTTTCAGATTGCAACACAGCAAAGTTGTCTGAAGGAGGGGTCCTCCTGCGGAACAGAAAGGCGAGAGGGCTCATCCCCTCTTCCTTGGAAGAAGCCAGAGACATGTGGGTTATCGTCACCTTCTTGCCTTCCCTCTTCTCAGCAGCATTTTTTTGTTGGCCATCACCACCTCGTCCCAGACTATCAGAGAAGTCCTTAGCCGTCATCGAGAAATGATGGAGAGTCGCTTTTCGAAACATTTAGCTTTCTCGAAAAAAAATTGTTTGTAATTTTGCACGGGCAAACAAGCAACTTTAATTAGTGCTCGACAGTTTGAAACGAGACGCGCATGTTTCTTTGGAAGTTGCTTAATCACACCAAGAGTGCAGGATGCCTATTCCTAATCAAAACAGTCAAAATCATCGTTCTCCATTAAGAGAAGTAAGGCTGAACACCTCTTGTGAAGGAGGAAGCTTTATTCCCACTGTTCATTCTAACCCTTAAACCAGGACTCACCATCAACAATTATCAGTTTGGCAGAGATTTGAAAATCGAGGCGGGACAATTTACCAATACCAAATACCGGTTAGGTAACAAGATGTGTCCATGCGGAGTGGCATGCTATACGAAACATGACCTAGGTGTACGAAGCATTAACCTAGGTAGACACGTCGCAATATACGAAGCATGACCTCGGTGAACGACGCAATATACGAAGCATGACCTAGGTGAACGACGCAATATACGAACCATGACCTCGGTGAACGACGCACAAGCTCGGTGAACGATGCATAACCTCGGTGAACGATTCACTATACGAAGCATAACCTCGGTGAATGATTCACTATACGAAGCATAACCTCGGTGGCACACTGACTGGGTATAGGTAGACACACTATACGAAGCATCGGGGGAGGTAAATTTAACTGTGAGACACCCTCGAACATTTCCTCAGCCGTCATCGAGAAATGATGGGGAGTCGCTCTTCGAATAATTTAGCTTTCTCGACAAAAGATCTAAGTCAATACAAATATAAAGACGTGCCAGTTTATAGAGACGTGCCAGTTTTTTGAAGAAGTTGGTAAATGTGGTCACATGTCGATTTCCGAAAATGCATCATCACGGTCCAATGGTTAGGGGTGTAAGTGCTATATGTCGATCCGATGGGACAGCCGAAATAAAGACCATAATAGACGCTGCAGACGATGAATGGATCAAGGGCATATCAACTACGAACTCAACGCCACTTCTGGGCTTGGGTGTCTACGATCGGGAAGATAAAACGGAAGGATGTTGTGACAGACATTTACTTGAAGCGCCGCTTAAAGGCAGAACACCAAAATCTATATCCAAACCTTGGTCCGATAATGGGGCCCGACAATAAGAGAGAATTACCGCTAGAAAAAGTACTCATCGCATGATGTGGTATTCATCTACTACTTCAACGAGCAGTGTGACCTGGAAGATGGTGAATGCGAACTAACGGCCCAAAAGAAATTTGTCGAGGGTAGAGAGCGGAAGAAATTGAGGTGTTCAGGAAGCATTATTGGGCCCAAATAAGAGACTATGCCAAAGCTAATCACAATGGAGGGGCCATAACCGCTGACGTTCCCACAGACTTCCAGATCCATTTTAGCGATATCCGGCAGAGCATAACCTCCCGAGACCGTCAACATCAATTGAAGGATACCGATAACCAGTATTACATTCAAAGGGCCAAACACAAGAAATTGGAAGAGGTGAAGCCTGTTGATATGGGTATATATATCGGGTTCATAATGAGACACATTGGATAGTGGTTCTACATGTATTGGGGTGTGGCTGGTTACATCGTCAAGGGAGGTTTTAGGAAGACCTGCCCTGATATCGGCTCGCCTGTAGATTATATATTTAGCTTAACAATATTGATACCAATATTGTAACATCCTCTCTCTTTTCAGATGATAGCTACAAGTGAAATTGGTATTAGAAGAATAATGATATTTTGTAGTTTCCTAGGATTATTAAGTAATATTATTCTATTATGGCACATGAGCTAGAGTAATAATAGTACTAATATGATTTATAAAATTTTACAGTACTATGATTTGATAGTTACTGGTACTGTATTGTATACAGTATGTTACTGGTACAGTAATTAGTATTTTTAATACAGTATGGAATGTGATTAATTTTGTTAGAATATTAATCTATTAGTATGTAAATATGAGATATGAAGTAGATGAGGTATATCAGTCAAATTTATTGATATGGTATTACAAGACTAGGTGAGGTAGGTTAATTATTATTAGTTGATAATACTGTCCTACACGAGAATATCCAAAAATAGTGAATATATAATTATGATACAAAAATATATTGTATACCCTTGTGCCAACTTAACATTAAAAATATATTTTATGAGATTATATAAGAGATTATAAGGGCTTAGTAATTGTTGGTATATTAGTAAAGTTAGTACACTAGAACATTAATATTCAATGTTCTGCATATGACAAAATGTTTCATGCAAAGTTATTGGTTATATCATGCAGCATTAGTAAATTAGTAATAAAGGTTATATGATTGACTTAAAATTATAGATCCTGATACCCATTACCGTACTCAATTTCATCCAATCTCTTTCCTTTCGCATTACAATTTCTTTGCATTCCGATCTGCATTATAATATCCTTAAACTCCCATTCACATTACAAAACCTTTATCATTCAGAATGTAATGTTAGGTTACTCCTCATTCAGTGGCTGCAGTCGTATTCTCACTCACTTACTCCATTTAGATAATCTTTCTCATCCTGTAACATTCTCATCCAGCATTTCCATTTCTGCCAGTGCCTCATCTCATACCAGTATTGGACTGTTAGTCAGACATGCAATCAGTCATACCGGTACTGTACTCTTACCTGGTCATGTCAAACTCTCTGTACCTGGTAGGTAATACGTTCCTATTCCGTCTTACGCTCGTCCTGTTCTCATGTGTAGTGACAGGTTCATCAAGTCTACTGTGTGTGTCTCTCACGTGTCTGTTGTTTGTGTAGACTGGAACACATATGTCTGTAGAATTCCTATCTGTAGATCTAATGGTTGTGGTGTTGTCTGTATTAGTGACTTTTCCATTATTTCTTATGTCAGCGTTTTCAGTTGTCATCCGTAAATGACCTCGATTTCGTCTTATCGCTCAATTTTCTGTCTCCACTTCATACGATCGCTCGTCTAATCTCTTGGTTACAACTCCTCGTTCCCACTTCTTCTTGCCTAGTGATGTTGGTTTGATTCGCACCACGTCGCCTTCAACCAATTGTTCCAAAACTCTCGAACCTTTGTTGTAGTATTTCTTGCTCTTGAGATCTTTCAGCATCTTCTTCCGCTTCACTTGCTCCAACATAATTCCTTTCGGCTCCAACAACTTGCTAGTAGTTGGCAGTAACGTCCTCGTACGTCGACCAAAGTTGAGTTGCGCTTCTGTAGTCTAGAATCGCTAAAAACGGATCTTCACCACTCTCGACAGCTTTCTTGATTAGTTTCTTCGCCGTCTTGACCGCTGATTCTGCTTTACCGTTAGACTGGGGATAATGTGGGCTGCTCGTTCGATGTTCAAAGTCGTACTTCTCCGCGAATTCTTGAAATTCTTCACTGCTGAACTGCGGACCATTGTCACTAACTAGTACATTTGGCAGTCCATATCTTGCAAAGTGCGCCTTCAACTTCCTGATAACAGCGCTTGACTTGGTGCTTTCCAGGTAGTCAACATCCCAGAAGTTACTGAAATAGTCCACTGTAACAAGATAGTTGTGACTCTTGATTGTCATAAGGTCTACACATACTTTCTCCCATGGTCGGCTGGTTTGCTCATGAGTCATCAGAGGTTCTTTTTGTTGAGCTGTAGAGTATGTGTTACAAATTTCACACCACTCTGAAATGAATTGCTTCATCTCTGCATTCATTCCTAGCCAAAACAAACATTCTCTTGCGCATCGTAGACAACCTTCAACTCCCATATGTGACGAATGTATAGCGGACTTCATCTTCTGACGTAAACTGGTAGGAATTACAACACGTTCTCCCTTGAAGATCAATCCATCTTGAAATGACAGTTCTGCTCGTACATTAACACCTTACGAGCGGGTGGTGGAGTATATTTCACTGTACCGCTCAGCGTTTTTTTTTTACCATAAATGGGGTTGTTTATGTGCTCTTTTTTCATGCATAAACAAGACCCAGAGCGTAATACAAGTATGTATCCCTGAAAGGGCGTAAATTGAGCTTTCCAATGACACCGAAACCATCCTCCTACGATCACTGGTTGTCTTGCAACGATCGTGCAACCGAAGGGCAAAATCGCTAAAATACGGTAATTTCTTAATATAATTACGTATGTAGCGAGGGAGTGAGGGTGGATGTAAGTGGAGTAAATCTCAGTAGGTCCACGGCGGCCGTGGCGTCTCTCTCAGAGCCAATATTGCACCAAAATTGCACTCGGACTTAAGTCGGGCCCCGCCACATAGTCCAAATTTTTCGATACGGACTTAAGTCGGGCCCCGATAGACAAGGGTTAAAGTATGGTTTCAGTATGATCTCTACTTCACTCATGTCTTCTGGCCATCCTTTGAGAATTACCTCCATCAATAGTTGCAATGCTTCATCTTCCTCAGTTGCTCGATGGATTTCTTGCAATCGTTCACTTCGGATGGGTACGTAGTCTGTCATGTTGATCTGTTCAAACACCTCTTCTTGCATATCTCTTGTGTTTTGCAGATAAGCTCTTGATAGAGTGTCGGCTAGATACATTTCTTTGCCCTTCTTGTGAACAATCTCGACATCATACTGTAGTATCCTCATCAACATCCCTTGCAGTCGTCTTGGTACACTTGACAACGGCTTATTTTGGATAGCTTCTAGAGGTTTATGGTCGCTCTGGATTGTCGTCTTCCTCCCAAAAGAATACTGATGAAACTTGTTCAGTGCAAAGACGATTGCCAAAGTCTCCTTCTCTCTCTGCGCATATCGTGTCTCCGTGTCAGTCAGTGCTCAACTTGCAAAAGCGATTGGTTTACCCTCTTGAAGTAACGCTGCTCCTAAACCTTTCTGAGATGCATCACATTGAATCTCCAACTTTTGCTCTGGGTTCTCGTACTGTAAGATGGGTGTTTGGGTCATCACCTTGATCCTCTTGAACGCCTCATCATGTTCTCTTGTCCACTTCCACTCGGTATCCTTATGGGTCAGCTTCCTCATAGGCTCCATGACATCCGATAGACTGGGTACAAATTTACTCAAGTAGTTCACCATTCCAGACAGTCGTCGTACTGCAGTCACATCCTCTGGTGCTTGCATCTGCACGATTGCTTCAATCTTCTTTGGGTCAGCCATCAGACCATCCCGTGAGAACTTGTGACCTAGGAATGTGATCTCTGTGCTACAAAGCTCAGTCTTTGCTCTGTTCAGCCTCAGACCCTTTGCTCGGCATCTGTCCAGTAGGTTTCTCAGCTTTGAGTCATGATCTCTTGTAGCTTCTTCATCAGTGTCACCAACTCCAAAGACCAAAATGTCATCAGCAACACAAATTACGCCTTGTAGATCATCCAGAACCAGTTGTAGCTTCTTCTGAAAAATTTCGCTGCTTACAGACAGACCAAAAGGAAGTCTGTTCCACCTGTATCTCCCATACGGTGTTTGAAATGTTGTCAATTTGCGTGAATCTTCATCCAACACACAGTGCCAGTAGCCATTCTTGAGGTCAAACTTGGAGAAAACTTTGGCTTTTGCAAGGTCAGGCAGAATGTCGTCGATTACCGGTAGAGGGTGCATCTCTCTTATGAGTGCTTTGTTCAGAGCTTGAGGGTCAATGCAAATTCTCAGATCCCCCGACTTCTTGGTTCCTTCTACCATTCGACTTACCCATTCTGTAGGCTCGTCGACCTTAGTAATGACATTTTCCTGCTCCAACTGCTCCAGTTTCTCATTAAGCTTCGACTTGATGCTCAATGGTACTCTACATGAAGGAATTGCAATAGGTTTCACCGACTCATCCACTGTTAGATGAACATTTCCTGGTATCTAGCAAACTTCATCAGCAAATACGTCTTCGTAGTCTGTTAGAATGTCATTCATTGCACAGATATTTTCATAGTTAACTGTGATGAATCCCATCTTCTCAGACGCTCGCTTACCAAGAATTGGTGTAACAACCTGTTTTACAACAACAAACTCAACAGAATAGTACCTTTGTGGTTGCTTGCAGTCGCGGACATCAATCCTACACTTTCCCAACGGCTGAATTGTAGTAGAGTTCCACATTTGAAGAGTTGACTCACACGGCTGTAGCTCTGCGTCCGGTACCAGATGACTTGGAATGGCATTCACACTTGCCCCGCTGTCGATCTGGAACTTCACTTTATTACCGTTGACCATGAGATTAGCATTATGTGTTTTCCTCTGGATCCGGTCGATACGTTCATGATGTATCTTACTTACTTGAATCTTACTTGAAGTCGTCTAGAGGTCCCGTCCTCACAGTCGTGGTCCGCCACCGCTGCGTCCGTCCTGTGCGTCCCTTCGAAGGAGGTCCGTCTGGTCCGGTATAGAGTTTGAGGCCGCCCGGCAGTTAGCAGTGTATCCAGGCACTGGTGGTTCATCTGGGAGGGTCTTTAGAAACTTGTCTAATAACCCTTTGAACCTGTCTACCGGGCAACCTTCTATGTCTCGCACTTCCTTGGGCAGCGACTTGAAATTGTTTGGTCCATTGTGGCCTAGGCTGGACGCGAGGAGGGATCTCACTCGTTCTGGTGCCTGTGTTGGGAGGGATCTCCTCTCACACTTCCTTCCAGTCCGACCATTTTGTTTTTCCTGGAGTTCATTACCAGTTGGATCTGGAACCAGCTTCTCCAGGATTTTCCACACATAAATTGCGCAGTACCTGTCTCGCCTTCTCTGCTGGGAGTACAGCCCTAGCTTCTTGAGCCGGTCCCAGTAACTAAGGTCCTTCATCCCCCGAATGTTTCTCGTGAAGGAGCTCTGGACGGACTCAAGATCTCGTATGTACCCCTTTTTGTGTGGCGACCATAGTTGACTACAGTAGTCAAGGAAGGGTTGTACCATAGACCTCCAGAGAGTTAGCATTGTTTCTTGTTCCCTGGAGTTGAACGTCCGTAGGATCCATCCGGTCATTCCCTTGGCTTTCTTGACAGCTGCAGAAATGTGGTGTTGAAATATGGCATCGTCGGACAATTGCACACCTAGGCATCTCACATGTGGCTTGGGGGTGATGTCGTGGCCGCCTGCAGTGAGTAGTTTGGTGGTGTCCTTGAGGGTTTGGTTCGGGGCCACATCGTAACGCTTCAAACTTTTCTTCGTTGAAGGTCATGTTGTTTTCGTCTGCCCATTTGTAGATTTTGTCGAGGTCATCCTGGAGATTATGAATATCCTCTTCATTTCTGACGACACGACTTATGTTCGTATCGTCAGCAAAGGAAGAGATAACTGATTGACCAACTCCATCATCAATGTCCCCTATCAGTATAAGGAAGAGCAGAGGTCCTAATACTGATCCCTGGGGTACTCCACTAATGACGTGGGACTTTTCAGATGTGTGGCCCTTAACAGCAACAGTCTGCGTTCTTGCGGAGAGGAAACTGTGCGCCACACACCTATTTTCCCTTGGATGCCGAGTTTCTTAATCTTGTGAAGGAGGATGCCGTGATCCACCTTGTCGAATGCTTTAGCAAAATCTAGAAACACGACATCCACATTTTCTCCCTCTGCAAGCCTGTGGAGTAGCCAGTCATGATGTGCCAGGAGCTTCGAAAGGCATGACCTGCCTTTCCGGAAGCCATGCTGGCTGGAGTTCATAAGGCCATTTTTCTCCAGGAAGTTGGCAAGCTTGTTCCTCAGGACTTTTTCAAATATCTTGATGAGGTGGGATGTTAGAGCTACCAGTCGATAGTTCTTCGCCAGGCTCTTTTCACCACCTTTGTAGACTGGAGTAATGATGGCCTGTTTTAGTGAGGATGGAATTGTGCCTGTGTCCATTGAGTGTCTCCAAAGCTTGCAGATAGGAGGAATCAGGGCATCACAGCATTTAATCAGCAGTATGGCTGGTACTCCGTCAGGACCAGCAGCTGCATTCGTTCTCAGTTCTTTGATGGCTTTTCGTAGGTCTGCCTCAGTCAGTTCAATATCACTTAGTCGAGTCGGTTGTGGAGTGTCTTCCGTGAAGAAAGCTTTGGGGTCCTGGATTGCAGTTGCTGGCCGTGGTGTGCTGAAGACATTCTCGTACCGTGTTCGCAGGATCCGACATACATCTTTGGGGTCGTTTACAGCTTCACCATCCTCTGTTCTTAATGGCCCCACTTGCGTCTTAATTTTTGAGAAGCGCCTGCAGTAACTGTAAAAGAATTTGGGGTTCCGCTTCATGTTCAGTACTGCACGATCTTCCTCTCTTTGCTTTTGACGCTCATGGGATGCTTTAATTTGAGTTTCTATGCTTGCAATCTTGGTAGATAGTGCAAGCTTCCTCGTTTTGTTTTGGGTGTTATTGAGCTGTTTGTTGAGTGATGATCTTTTCTGCATTAGGATTTTTCGGTCCCTCGGGATTTTGAGGTGCCGAGCGTTGGAAGGTTTCCTCCTTTGGGGAATGTGATGCTGACACTCCTTCAGTAGGGTGCTGAGGATGGTGTCAAGCATGGCATTGGATCCTTGTCATGGAGGATCAGGTCCCAATTTGTCTGGGAGAGGGAAGTTTGGAGATTTACCCAGTCAATTGCTTCACTGAAGAAGTTCAAATTTGAGAATGAGTTTATTGGTTTTGTTGGCGGAGTTACAGTTTCAGCTTGAGCCCCAGCCTTCCTGTACATAGTGTGTATAGTTACAAGGCTGTGGTCAGAGAATATTGTCTTCTCCACTGAGTAGTCGGCAACTATATCCTGGTTGTTAGTGAAGAGGAGGTCGAGTGTGTTATTGACTCTGGTAGGCTTGGTTATCAGTTGTGTGAGGAAAAGCTTGTCAGAGAGTTTAAGGAGAAGCCTGGCTTGTGCTTGCTCCTCTCTGGTACCTCCTGAGACCTTTCCTTCTGGCCAATGGATGATAGGAAAGTTGAAGTTTCCGCAGATGATGATGTCTGGTGTTGGGGTTGCCATATCGTCGATTAGCTTGTCGATTCTGCTATGTGAATTATTGTAACTTTCAAGGGTGCATGATGGGGGGCGATAGCAATTGAGAATAATTACATTGAGTGACTTAATGTGGAGAGCCAGCATTTCTACTTGAGTATCAGAGTAGACTAGTATTGGTTTTGTATCTGAGGCTAGGTCATTTCTTACATATGTGATGACTCCACCATGGCTTCTATTTTCACGATCTGCTCTGTAGGAGGTGTAATTTGACACTATTATTTCTGCATCACTCACCTCACTTTGGAGATGAGTCTCTGTCAGGGCAATGAACATTAGGTAATTTTCTTCGGCAAGCTCAGCAATGAAGGGGATCTTGCTTTTATTTGTCTTAGGGAATAGACCTTGAATATTGCCCATCATTGCATTTTCTAGCAGATTTCATGGCATTTAGCCATGGAAACATTTGGGTATGTGTTGGGACATTGTTGTGTTGATTGCCATTAGGTGTGTGCTGATTATGGACGCTTGTGACTCCATGGCTTTCGTTAGCGTGTCGAGGGTCCTTTTCACCCCCACCATTAATTCTAAAAAAGCAGGGGCTGAATTTGTATCCTGGACAGCGTCGACTTTCTTCGAGGCCATGTGGGGCACTTAAGCGGTGGCAGGTACCGGTACTGGATTTACATCTTGCTTGGCTTGGTGTCTCTTTGTCCCTTTGATGTGAGGTAATTTACAGTTACTATTCAAACATTCCTGCTTGGAGATGGAGTCCTCGCACATCTTAGGGTGGAGAAATGTGCATTTTTTCCCTAGTTGGCATCCTTGGTCTCTATTTGGCCCATGATTTAGGAGTTTACGACAGACCTTAGGATGACGGTACTCACATTTTGTCCCAAATTTGCCGTGCCGACATGTTCCCCGTCTGTGGTACCTACATATGGGGGTTTCTTGGGCAAGCTGAGTCAACTTGCCATTTCTCCTGTCCTGTGGTGAGATTCTGGTGACATGGGAATGATGGTATGCTGAGGAATCTGAGGATTTCTGTCTTGGGCTAGGCCTAGTTCTAGCAAGGCTGCATTCATGGCCTTGGGTCTGGGAATTAGGCCTAGGCCTACTGAGAGCCAATTCGACCGATAGATTGAGGTCTGATGGTGTATTCCCTAATCCTAGGTCAACAGTCTTGTCCTCTTGCTTCCTATTGGGGTCATCAGAGTTGTTTGGTAGTTCTGGTGTAGTTAGGGTCTGAGCTGCCTCGGTTTGTGTCAAGATATCCTCAGATTGTCTTCAGGCAGAGCTTGACTTGAGCCAATTTGCCTGGCCTTAACTGTCAGAAGTGTGTCTTTGGTGATTGCACCTTTCTTTTTCAGTTCTGCCCTAATTACAGTTCTTTGCCTGTGTTTAGCTTCCTCTGCATTGCTTAGCCACTCCTCAGTGTCCTCGTCCCCAAACCTCAATAGGGTGCATGGGTGGCAAGTGAATTTTCATTTTGAGGCAGCATAACAAAATATTTGAAAGGTTGGTAGAGCACAACATTCATAGTGTAGCCATTTTCTGCAGTCATCACAACTTATGGAGTAGTCCATATCACTGGAACATATCTAGAAACACGACATCCACATTTTCTCCCTCTGCAAGCCTGTGGAGTAGCCAGTCATGATGTGCCAGGAGCTTCGAAAGGCATGACCTGCCTTTCCAGAAGCCATGCTGGCTGGAGTTCATAAGGCCATTTTTCCCAGGAAGTTGACAAGCTTTTTCCTCAGGACTTTTTCAAATATCTTGATGAGGTGGGATGTTAGAGCTACCGGTCGATAGTTCTTCGCCAGGCTCTTTTCACCACCCTTGTAGACTGGAGTAATGATGGCCTGTTTTAGTAAGGATGGAATTGTGCCTGTGTCCATTGAGTGTCTCCAAAGCTTGCAGATAGGAGGAATCAGGGCGTCACAGCATTTAATCAGCAGTATGGCTGGTACTCCGTCAGGACCAGCAGCTGCATTCGTTCTCAGTTCTTTGATGGCTTTTCGTAGGTCTGCCTCAGTCAGTTCAATATCACTTAGTCGAGTCGGTTGTGGAGTGTCTTCCGTGAAGAAAGCTTTGGGGTCCTGGATTGCAGTTGCTGGCCGTGGTGTGCTGAAGACATTCTCGTACTGTGTTCGCAGGATCCGACATACATCTTTGGGGTCGTTTACAGCTTCACCATCCTCTGTTCTTAACCTGACAAGCGCGATATAGACCTAGGGGCTAGGGTAGTTATTGTGCATTTCTAGCCTTGGATTCTGACAGAATTCGTTATATTTACAATATAGACCATTATTTGTTTTTGGTATGCTTTTATTTTACATATATGATGTATATATGAACCTTCAAGAGTGCTAAAATAAGTTGGAAAAGCATTTGGGTGGTGAAAAACGAAGATATTGGCCACCCGGTCATAATCTCAGGCGAGAGAGAGCCACAGGCAACCCTCCCCTCTCGGTGTCTGTGAGTCAACTGAGACGAGCGGGGCGGTGTGTGCCGGTGTCTGGGTGTTGCATAACGATCTTTTATGCAACCCACTTGTGCTACATTATCGCGGGAGAGAAAAATAACTGATAAATGATGATAATAAGAGGAAAAATAGGTGATAATTGAGGAGGGGGGGAGGGGAGGGGGAGGGGAGGGGTGAGAAACACGGGATGAGTACTAGAGGGGAATTATCTCACCTAGAGACAAACTCCTTTGTTTTGATAGGCCCTTTTTTTTTTTGGAAGGCTTTTTTTATGGTCTTGCTTCCGTGAGGCCTATCGCGTTCCCTATAGGAAGCCTTCCGTGAGGCCTATCGCGCTTGCCGGGTTAATGGCCCCACTTGCGTCTTAATTTTTGAGAAGCGCCTGCAGTAACTGTAAAAGAATTTGGGGTTCCGCTTCATGTTCAGTACTGCACGATCTTCCTCTCTTTGCTTTTGACGCTCATGGGATGCTTTAATTTGAGTTTCTATGCTTGCAATCTTGCTAGATAGTGCAAGCTTCCTCGTTTTGTTTTGTGTGTTATTGAGCTGTTTGTTGAGTGATGATCTTTTCTGCATTAGGATTTTTCGGTCCTTCGGGATTTTGAGGTGCCGAGCGTTGGAAAGGTTTCCTCCTTTGGGGAAATGTGATGCTGACACTCCTTCAGTAGGGTGCTGAGGATGGTGTCAAGCATGGCATTTGGATCCTTGTCATGGAGGATCAGGTCCCAATTTGTCCTGGGAGAGGGAAAGTTTGGAGATTTACCCAGTCAATTGCTTCACTGAAGAAGTTTCAAATTTGAGAATGAGTTTATTGGTTTTGTTGGCGGAGTTACAGTTTCAGCTTGAGCCCCAGCCTTCCTGTACATAGTGTGTATAGTTACAAGGCTGTGGTCAGAGAATATTGTCTTCTCCACTGAGTAGTCGGCAACTATATCCTGGTTGTTAGTGGAAGAGGAGGTCGGAGTGTGTTATTGACTCTGGTAGGCTTGGTTATCAGTTGTGTGAGGAAAAGCTTGTCAGAGAGTTTAAGGAGAAGCCTGGCTTGTGCTTGCTCCTCTCTGGTCCCTCCTGAGACCTTTCCTTCTGGCCAATGGATGATAGGAAAGTTGAAGTTTCCGCAGATGATGATGTCTGGTGTTGGGGTTGGCATATCGTCGATTAGCTTGTCGATTCTGCTATGTGAATTATTGTAACTTTCAAGGGTGCATGATGGGGGGCGATAGCAATTGAGAATAATTACATTGAGTGACTTAATGTGGAGAGCCAGCATTTCTACTTGAGTATCAGAGTAGACTAGTATTGGTTTGTATCTGAGGCTAGGTCAGTTCTTACATATGTGATGACTCCACATGGCTTCTATTTTCACGATTATCTGCTCTGTAG
>CM064582.1:808077-820577 GCA_032716605.1 Paralithodes platypus
CTTGACATTAACTATAGTAGTCTAGGCTTAAAGGTGGTAGTTATGTACATTTTGGAAACGTTTTCCCGAAATTGCTTAATGAGAGCTATAAGGCTAGTCTAGATAGGCTGTGATCTTGGGCTGCGGTTTGGCAGGCCTAGCCTAACCTTAACCTTTTAGTTAACCTAAATCTTAAATGATATGCTAGGTCTATTCAGTTAGGCTAGCCTAGCGCTGCTAGAGCCTAACCTAAGTTGATAGCCTATAGTAAATTAGTTTATGTATTAGGCCTATACCGATTAGTTTTGTCATTGTATCGCAATAGCCTATGCTTAAAACTGTTTGGTGATTCTTTATACTAGTGAGTTTCCCTTTTTTTTACCATAAAGAATAGTTTTAATTTAGGTTAGGCCCTGGTCCGATTCTACATTGATACAAAATGGTAATTAGCTTATAGAAAAAGGCTCCGCACTCTTATTTTTCATGTTCTTTCTTCCAGATTAAGAGAAATTAGTGTTTCCATAGTTTTAGTTAAGCTATATGCTAGGCCATAATAAAATGGTGAATACAAGATGGGCTATTGTAATGATTTGTAACCACAGTATCCACTGGACCACTTGAAACTGTTTGGTCATTCTTTACACATCGGCCTGCCAGTTTTATATATTCTAGGCCTCTTCAAGATGGGTTACGATTGTACAATACAAGATGAAGAAGGTATTGCAATATCCCGGCCCGATAATTTAAATGCAAATCGAATTAGCCGCAACATAGGCTAGGTCTAATTATAGTATTAGCCTATACCGGTACCATATAGAACATTTTAGTTTGTTGAGGCGTCGGTAAGCGTGAACATTTCTTGGGTGGTATTTTTTGATAAAAGAGTTGTGTCAGCGGGCATAGGCCACCGTCGCTTAGATTAGGCCTACATAAGTTATACACTTCGCAGTTATGCTCGCTTCTACTTTGACTGCTGTTTTGGAACATATTACAGAAACTAGACCGGTTACCCACTAATTTTCCCATGTTTTTTCGCTTTCGGATTTAGGTGCGTGTTTTCATCATTTAGACAGTTGTTGAAATTAGTTACAATCCCCGGAAAAAGTTTTTTTTTTCCCCATTAATCAACGATCTTAAAGCACTCAGATGTAGGTTCGCCTAGGCCTATGTCATTTTCAGAGTAAACAAAAAATTGCCTTGGGATAGGCCTACAGGTTGGGTTGAGGCCCTCCACCCTCAATGACTTGATTTGAAATCAGATTATCAGCATATATTTTTGCCAGCAAGGGGTTTAATAAGAATTTGGCAAAGAATGTTTAAGTGCGGGGCGTACCGCCAGCCTTGTTTAAACTACGCGTAGTGGTGTCGGACCTTTACAAAAACACTCGGGTTGCCCGTCATATTTTGACTTGCCTTTGGAATATAAAAATACATTAGCCTAACCAAACAACCTAACCTAGACGCTAACCTAGTATTCATGTAGTAAATGGCAGGGGGCAAATAGCAGAAAATATAGCGTCGAAATAGACGGAAACGTAACTGCGAGCGCACAACATGACGACCCGTAACGCCCGAAAACTACATCCATCCCAAGAATTTTTACTGCTGTCATGATAGGGAGAATTATAGGGGAGAATTTTTCTGGTTTGGTACAGTGCTTCATATAGTGCACATAAAATGGATTTCCGGTGGACCGTTTAAACAAATTTGTGGCAGAATGTTTAAGAGCGGGGGCGTAACCAAGCCATCATTGTTTACGAACTTCGTGTAGGGCGTCAGAACCTTTGCCATGATGTTTCCTGGTCTATTTTGACTGCCTGATGGATACAATAATATGTTGTTGAAGGGCCCCCCCCTCACCCCCCCCCCCCCCCCACCCCCACCCCCCCCCACGACATATTTTGCCAAGCAGGTGTGACATAACCGAAAAAAATCACCGTCCAAAAATAGACGCGAACTTGAACCACGGCGATCAAAAAATGTAAACATGAACGTCGGAGGCGGCTGACGCCGATTGCAGTCAGGTTCCCATCTATTTTTGACTGCCATTGGATACAATAGTATGTTGAGGGGGCTTTGCCCCCCCTCACCACCCCCCCATGACATATTTGTCCATCACCTCATATATATTGCACAGCAGGGGGTCAAATAACAGAAAAAATCCGCCGTCAAAAATAGACCGCGAAGTTACAACCGCGGCGATCGTCCTATGTAAACATGACGACCGTACACCCGGTAACTACTGTAACATCCATCCCCAAATTTTAATATGATCTTTGCAACATCCTTTATTCTATAATACCCTTCAAATATTGGGAAAAAAATAGCGGTAGCGTTTGGTAATAATCACCATATTATTTTGTTACATTCTGTGGAATACAATAATAGGTTGAGAGGGGGCTTTGCCCCACTCACCCCCCATGACGTATTGTCATCATCATATTGTAGGCTATACTGTATATATTACCAGCAGGGGGCAAATAACAGCTGGTCAAAGGATAAATTATTAAAAAAAAAAAAAAAAAATCAAATTAGATGTGAATGTTACTGCGAGAGTGCGACTTTTGCAAACTAAGCGACGATACGCCCGTTAACACAACCCTTGCCTATAATATTTACATTGCACGGGAAGGATGTAGTATGGTCGTCATGTCTACATAGGTCGATCGCCGCAGTTAAGTTCCCGTCTATTTTGACGGCGAATTTTTTTTCTATTTACCCCCTGCTGGCAATGTATATGATGACAATAAGTTGAGGGGGGTCAAAGTCCCCCTCAGCCTATTATTCTATCCAAAGGCAGTCAAAATAAATGGGAACATGATAGCGAGTGTCCGCCGCTGCTGCTCCGCATAGTGTTAACAAGGCGGGCGGTACGCCCGAACACTACATCCTTGCCCATTACACTATCAGTTACATTCGCGTCTAAGCATCCTATGCCCATTCGCTGGCCGCAGCTGTAGGATACTATATAGATTATAGATGGAGAGGGACTACTTATTAGTACAAATTGCAGTTGGCCATGAGATACTTAGACGTGAGTGTAATTATAGCGTAACCCCACTAGGCTACGTTCATGCTCTATAATTATAATGTTCTATCCGGTACAATATGCTTTTTCAATCTGAATTTAAGTACCGGTACCGTATTATATTGGTTCCTAATCTCATATCATACAATCTAGAATATCTTTTTAAGGTAACAAAACAGAAGGAAGAAGTATATCTATCGATCTATCTATCTATTGCCGGACACTGTGATCCCCGAAGGGGTGGCTACAAACGAAACGGCCCCCTCCTCCTAAACAGCACCACCTTCACGCATATGCTTCTTCACTTCATCCTTCCACCTCTCTCTTGGTTTACCTCTCCCTCTCTGTCCTTCCACCTCGCTCTCGTACACCCTCTTAATTATTCTCATCGCTTCCCATACCTTTATTCAGCTTGGGAATGTTGAAAACTCCATGGTTCTAAGTTTCTTTGTTCTCACTTTATCACTGCTTGAGTGGCAGCAAGAATTTCAGCCTTTCTCTATGTGACTCCACACCCCACACGCACTTCTCACATTATTCCTTTACACTCCTATCACTCCTGGTCTATGTCTCTACAAAACTTCCATTCTTCACTACTGTATGTTAATGTTTGGATTACAGGTCTCCCTCACTAGCCGATGCCCCAATTTATGATATTGTCAGCCTATTGGATTTTAGGTGTTTGGGTTGGCTGGTCCTAGAACTCATTCCCATTTACCCCATTAATTTTAGGGTTTGCTATGTGATTTTTCTATTCACGATGGAGTTTCAGGAACGTAACCCTTCGTAATCGTAAATCAAGGGAGACCTGTATAATGCAGTGACTTCTTTACTTTCACACTCACCACCCTATTCCTTGTCATTGCTTTCAGCACTCCTACAACCCTCCTCCCCTGCTGTACCCTCTCTCTCACTTCATCTTCTATACTCTCTTATCAGAGTGCCCCAATTCAATAAAGGTAGCCTACCTAATTGAGCTGACATTCATGACACACACTCAGTTACTGTATACCTCTCAAAGACTATACTGTAATCTTACTCTATACCACATTGTAGTAAAGCATTTGATAATGTGAATCACTTTAAGCTAGGTAATATGTTACTGGAGAGGGAGGTCCCCCCTGACTTAGTACGGTACTCTTATTAATGACTTATCTTAGAAATCAGTGGGCTAGACTACTTGGCACGGTGAAAAAGGTGAATATTTTTCTATTGAACAGGGGGGAATTCTCTCTCCAATGCTGTTTAAGTTGTATATTGATTATACTACAGTATTAGAGAATTTTCAAATATTCAAATGGGTTGCCGCCTTGGTTTTCTAAGACTGAATATTTTGGCCTACGCAGATGATACTGTCCTATTAGCGGATTCAAAATGTAATTTAGAAATAATATGTCAGAAATTTGAAGAAGAAATAACTAGTCTACAACTAAAGATTAATAGGAATAAATATATATGTGTTATACTGTATTTGAAAACAAAACTTAACAGTCATAAGAATCAGTTAAATGTAAATATTTTAGGATATGAAGTAGTCAGTAGCTTACCTACAAGTACAGTATCTAGGGCATATGATACAGAGTAATCTTAAAGATCATTCTGATGTAGAAATGAGATTGAAGAGTTTTTATGCTAAATCAAATGCTATTTTTAGGAGGTTTAACTTTGTTAACTCTAAGACTTTATTATTCCTGTTTAATTCATTCTGTTTACCTGACTATGGATTGCAATTATGGAACATGGAGGATATTTTTAATTGTCAAATCTTTAAGCCATTTAGTATAGCATTTTCTAATGCAAATACAAAAATGTCAAAAGTTCCAAGATATACAATTTGTCACAGTGTGATGAAGAAAAACGGTAAACTTTTACTTAGGCATCTAGTTTCATTAAATTATTTATACAAGCCAGGTACTTTAAACACACATTTCAGAAGACAAATGTTGTACTTAGTCTATGTCTACCATATTTAAAAGAAAGCTTGCATTATAGAAAAGTTACTGATTACTTTAAAACTATGTATGAAATCGATCTACAAGGTAATGATTTAGACATAATAAAATCTAGAATTACCTGGGTACAGAACCACGAACCAATTACAGGTGTGGCTCTTAATTAAATAAGAAAATTCTAAGCTTTTCTCTTGTAATTATATATTTAAGTTCCACTATAATTTTAATATGTGTACTTTTATACTTTGGAGGTTTTTTTATTAACATTCTTTTAACCACTTATGATGGCAATTTGTGTTTAATTTAAAATGGTTATCTTTCTCTATATTTAACAATATATGTATTGTATAATATGAAATAAAGCTGGATTGACATTGACCTTCAACTTGTTTCTCACCTGCAGCCCCAAACATATTTGCCAGACACTGCAACTCCCATTCATTATCGCTCATCAGAACTGTATCATCAACAAACAGTAGTACAGTATTTGCAACTACCACTCACTCCCCTTCCTTACCTGAGATACTTCAACATCCACTGCTCTTTCTTATAATAAAACAGGAAACAGCATATTAGTCTTCATTATTCAGCCTCCTGATACATTTATTGGCCCTCATTACATCTTTCAATTGTGTGATGCTTCAATTATAATTGAGCTCTAGGACATCATAACTAATATCAGATCTGCTGTGATTACTCATCCAACCCAGTTTGCCTATCTGGCCCCTCATTTCTTCTGTTTTTATTTTCTTCCTTCCTTTCTACCCTTTACTCTGATTACTTCATTCAAATAAGCATTTTGGTCAAGATAAATGCCCTCTTCACTCTGCCTAAAGTCTAATCCAATGTAGGCTACCTGAAGGCTTACACTGACTACTGTCCTAACTTGAACTTATTGTTTTATTCTACTGATGACAACATTATGAAACATCAGTGTTCCTCCCCAGACAAAATCATCCACATGCATAAGTAAAAAACCTGATAGTTTGTTATCATACCAGTAAAAACCAGCAGCGTCAACAATCCAGATTGTGAAGCAACTTTCTTACAGTAAGATACTACTCTTTTGAGGCATCATTCAGACTGTAAACACATTTCTTCAATCTCCACAAAATTTGATCAAGGGAGTTTGCTTTTTTAGGTGGTTTTAAGTTAACCTTTAGGTGTAAAACTTCACTCTGCTATAAAGCTGTCTTCACATTAATGGAATTATATTGCCACTGATTAGTTGCCATGATTGAAATTCTCAGGACTTCTTTACTAACTGTGGGAGAATCAGTTTTAGTGCATTCAGACTCTTCAAGCCCTCTTGCAACTAACCTGGCTTTAATTAAATAATGACTCGCCACTCGTCAGCCTGTCTCCTACTACAGTCATTGCTCGCCGACAGAATTCAAGAATTCATCCACTCTTATGCTGAAATATGTTCGGCTTCTATTGTTAATCAGTAGATCCAATGAACACAGAGGGCAGACTGAAACACTTGTGTGCAAATAGACAGTTTATATGATAGCAATAAAACAGCCGGCCATTGTCCTGGCGCCCGCTCCATTTATCATATAAAACAAACAATAACACAGCGATAACCACACAAAATATGAAAATATAAACATTAGAATACTTTACTTTTTGTCTATATTCAACACACAGGTGCCTATGGAGCAGATAATGTGTATGTGAAAAGGTGAATTTGCACATTTTCAATGTACAGTATATATTATTCCATACATAGAAAATGCATGCATTCACTTATCTTCACACACACACATGCTCCACTCTTCGGGAGCCTGTGCTTGGAAAGAGTCATCTGATCATCACTGAGATAAATGACAAATTTACAAGTACAAGTACAGTACTGTACTAAATTTTTGAGGAACTCAAAATTGCACTTGTGATAATTCCATGAACTGTTTTTGTTTTTAGTTTAATAAGTATCCTATATATAGCTACAGTACGGCTGTTATGGTTAAGTTAAATAAAATTGCAGTTCATTCATACATTATTGCAATTCTAAGTCAATTGCTTTTTTTAGCAAACATTAGTGGCTGGTTAAATGTACAGTACAGTACTGTACTGTAAAAAGGGGTGACTTCGGACATAGGTTGACTCGAAGTATAATAGGACGAAAGTTGAGATGGTAACAAATTGTTGAAAATAGTAGCAAGCAAAATGTTCTTGGTATCAAAATGTTCAAAATTTCAAGTTTTAGTAATGGAATAACTTACTCTCTGAAGTCAATAATCAAAATCTTATATTTTTACAAAAAATCAAACATTGAACAGAACATATTTTTATCTTGCATATTTGATCATATGTCACTTGAATGGGAACATGTAAAGAACTTCATACGATATAGTGATTTTGTACTTGTCTAGGCCATAATAAATTATTGATTTTTCCTTGTGGATTTTGAGCAAATCATCATCTGGAGTATGCCTCGCCAGGTTTGCTTAAGGGGCAGTCTCTTGCCTTGGAAATTGACCGTGAGGGTATTACATTTATGGCTGGGATTGTATCAAGACTGTTGGGGAGTTAATTGTTTATTTTAATAAGTGGTATGTATGTATGTAGGCTACTGTATATCGCAATCCACTTTGTCATATCTGTTTTCAAATCCATGAATGCTGTATACATACTGTTTAACTTATGAGGCGAGGCATACTCCAGATGATGATTTGCTCAAAATGCACAAGGAAAAATCAATCATTTATTATGGTCTAGACAAGTACAAAATCACTATATAGAATGAAGTTCTTTACATGTTCCCATTCATGCACAAAAGGATTGCCTCAGTAATGCGCTCAGCACTCTCTGAGGGTCACCGGCCACGGAAGCAAAAATAATTCCATGGGAAATCAAAGAAGTAATGCTGTAGAACCTCGCAGTCGCTAGCGTTAAAAAGATTTACAGTACTGTATAAGCAGAAGGATTAGAGGTTAGAAATAAGTCAAGAATGTTGGGCTGAACTAACTGTTCTAGGTCATTTAGGATAGAAAAGATGTAGGCTTGGTCACCAGGTTGGTCAGTGAAAAGAGAGGAGAACCATTGGTGGTGATGAACATTGAAATCTCCTAAGATGGAGATGTCAGGGAAGGGAGAGATGGATACAATGTGTTCCATTATAGAAGTAAGATAGTCAAAGACTTTTGGATAGTCAGTAGAATTAAGGGAGAGATATGCAACACATATATTTAGTGAGAAATTGAATAGATAGGTTAAGCCAGAAGTTGACAATTCAGAGGAGTCAAAGCTGGGAACACAAGAGCAAGTAAGACTGTTGCATACATAAACACAGCATTCACCTTTGGCTTTGAATTGAAGATAGAGATAGTAGTAGGATACAGAGAAGGGATTGCTCTTACTGAAGTATTTCGCGACACTGACCGCTTTAGAGTTGTCTCGCTCATGTATGAGTGAGGAGAGAGGTAGAGGAGGGTGACTGAGCGTATTTGAGGTGGGAAGGAACGAGGAGGGATAAAGTAGAATAAAGGAGGGGGGGGGGGAGTGGGATGGGAGTGATGAGACACATGTAAGGGGAAAAGAGGAGGTGGTGGTAAGGAGTCATGCCATCTAATCACATATGCTTCTATTTCACCATCACTGGTGTATTTTTTGTTATAATTTTCATGAAGGAACGTCGCATTCGCTCAGTAAAACATTCCAAGATTAAAGTCGACACACTTTAGGTTAACAGTGAGTTGAAAAGACACATCAACTCCTTTTGTACTAAATTTCTTGACAGGATCATGGGCTATCGCTGGCACGATTACATCTCAAATCAGCGACCTCTCTGTGAAATCGATACAAAATATACTAATTGCATGGTCCGTGAACACCAACTTCGGCTATATGGGCATGTGCTTTGCCTCCCTGAAGTGAACCCTGCTAACCAGGTGGTCTCTACAGAGGAGAATCCTGAGTGGAGGAGGCCTATGGGAAGAGCATGGAACACAACTCATGACTGAGGCAAGTCGACTAATCTTGAGATAGGATGCTTGATATGGGCCAGGTAGATGCCTGGAGTCTCACCCGGGGGGATTCTCCGGAGTGAAGTTGGAGGGTGAGTTCGGCTGCGCACTGTCACGGTGTATGCCACCATTGATTGATTGATTAATTAATCCCTTAATCCCTTACTTGCCATGCCCTCTCTCCATCTTCTGAACTTGGCCTCGGCATCACGCACACTATCTACGATAAGTCATCTACATATAACAGTTCCCAGGGGAGTCCAACTCAACAATCTCCAGACAGTGCCTCCAGAACCATAGCAAAGATGAGGGGACTTAATACAGAGCCCTGGTGGACTCCAACACAAACTGTAAACTCCTCACTTGGTACACTTTTCAACCTCACTGCCGTTCGTGAGTCCTCGTACATCTTCACTATCACACCCACCAACCATTCTTCTAGGCCAATTTTTCTCATAGCCCACTGTACAACATCTCTGGGCACTTTATCAAAGGCCTTCTCAAGGTCTACAAACACAAAGTACAGATCCCTAACTTTAAGTACATATTTTTCCTGCTGCTGCCAGACTATGAAGATAGTATCGATTGTAGGCTACCACATCCTGGCCAAAAAAGATGTGGGTTCAGACCTTATGATCTAATCTTTAATAAATAAACCTGACAAGTGAGGCAGCTCTGAATAGGGCTGCCTGGAGCGCCGCTATAAGGACTTGAGACCGGAACCGCACTCTGTGTGGAGCATTCGGTCTTTAAATTTTTGTATGTATGTATGTATGTATACCCCCTGGGGTTAAGGGAGTAGAATATGCCCCACGTGCCTCCTGCATGTAGTAAAAGGCAACTAAAGAGGTTGGGTCGGTGGGCTTGCGACCCTCCACCCGTGCATATTTTTACAGCAATGAATAACAAACAAACGGCCTTGGAAGTGGACGGACCTAATGTTGACGAACTCCGACCTATCATGGACAGTCTAAGGATTGCGACTTGGAATGTAAGAGGATTGAATGATAGCACAGAAGAGAGAGAGGTCCTGGAAGTGTTAGCGAATGCCAGGCTGGATGTATGCAGAGTGACTGGGACCAAATGGAGGGGTAGGCCTACATGTGTGAGAGTGTGGAATGGGTGTGGGTGTGGGTGAGAATGAGGGAGCGAAAGAATGTGCGTGTTTGTCTGGAAGTAACAAATAGAAGGAGCATGTAAGAGACTATGGTTCTGTGGGTGCAAGGATCGTGTGGGTGAGAATGAAAGTATAGGAATACAAACGTGAGTGGTTGTGTGTGTGTGTGTGCTCCGACAGAGGATAAAACTGTAAGGGAGAAAGAAGAGTTCTGGGTGCATGTTGATGCATGCTTGGATAAGTTTGGCAAGAGCGAAAGAATATTTCTGATTGGAGATATGAGTGGGAAGGTGGGTGATTGAAAAGTTGATGGAGTGGTGGGAGGGTGAGGTGTACCGTCAGAGGTGAATGAGAATGGTAGTGCATTTGTGAACGTATGTGTGGAGAAGAGGCTGTGGATAGCCAACACCTTCTTTCGACACGGAATGATACACAGGTACACATGGATAATGGTGTGGAGGAGGAAAGATTATACAGTGGTGGAATGAAAGGCACTGATTGATTATACAGTATACAGTATGTGTGGATGAACGAATGAAGAATTCTGTGCTGGATGCTAGGGTGTATAGGGGTATGGTGGGGGGGTCTGTCTGATCATTATGTAGATAGTAGCTAAAACTGGGAGACAAAAGAAGTGGGTGAGAAGAGCTGGAAGGAGGCGAGAGGAAATTGGAATGGCGAGGAGAGTGGAGAGGTCGCAGGAGGAGGAGATCAGGGAAGAGTTCAAGAGAGCAGTAGAAAGACAACTAGGTCAGTAGAGTCAGTCAGAGAGGAGGGTCACATCCGTCGCGGTCCGGGATTTTCGACTATCCCGCGGGATACTGGTGATTAAACTTCCAAAAAAATCACACACAAAAACAAACGTAGTGTCGCGGTTCTGTGAAGTGCAAAATCGAACCGATTGATAAAATATCTGGAGAGATATACGCGTTTTGGAGAAAAAATCTGTTAACTCCTACAGCAGTGCCACGGCGCTGGTCTAGGACAGGCCTAGGGCAGGCCCATAAGGCGGGTGGAAAGAAGAAGGGAAAGAAAAAAACGTTACGTCCCAAAAGCAAAGTGTTAGCTATATAGTCCTATGAAATCAAACAGGGCTATGGGAAAATAGGAAGCCTAAGTTAAAAGTGATAGTGAACATCGTATATCACGTAAATAAACTAGGAAAGTATAATACAGAGAATTAAAGTCAGGGGAACTTTTAACTTTTAGCTTGGGAACAGGACGTATGCTGTAAACAAAATACCCTCAGTGACCGCAAAGACCATAAACACATATATCCCCTTGCTCTCCTGGACACGTCCCCTCCCCTCCCCCTATACGATTTTACCAAAAGCGAAACTTAACCTCGACAGGAAAGGGTACCGACAAAACAAATATCGTAAATAATAGCAAACAGAGAAAAACAACATTTAAACAATTAATCAGTGCAGATTATTTCTCGACCATATCGCAGGTTAGTAGTGACGTTATTGGAGAGAAAGATCTCCCACGCAACCAAATGTGGTGAAAATTCGAACCTGCGCAGTGTTGAATCAAGTTGATAGGTAAAATATGAAAATTAAAATAGATACTATATTATACAGGTATAGGTAGCCTGGAAAGTTCGTTATTTTCCTAGAGTGCCGTATATTCCGTTAAACAGTCAACCAAAAACGGGAAAAGTGGTTAGGGCAGTGAGAATTCTGTTTCATAAGATAATTATTGAAAGTGTTACTTAAAGTTACTTAAAGTTTAAACATAACGAGTGTAAACGAGTGGCACTCCCCCCCCCCCCCCCCCCCCCCCACACTCCCCACAAACCGCGTAACAAACACCTCCTTGTCCTCCAGGCCCCCCCCCCCCCCCCCTCTCTCTCTCTCTCAAATGTGGTGAAAATTCGAACCTGAGCAGTGTTGAATCAAGTTGATAGGTAAAATATGAAAATTAAAATAGATACTATATATACTGTAGGTAGCCTGGAAAGTTCGTTATTTTCCTAGAGTGCCAGTGAGAATTCTGTTTCATAAGATAATTATTGAAAGTGTTACTTAAAGTTACTTAAAGTTTAAACATAAGGAGGGTAAACGAGTGGCACCCCCCCTCCCCACAAACCGCGTAACAAACACCTCCTTGTCCTCCAAGCCCCCCCCCCCCCCCTCTCTCTCTCTCTCTCTCTCTCTCCCCCATGTAAGGGCGGGAGGAAAAAAAAAAATGTTTACCAGAGACAACTGTACGAGTTGTAAGATGAATATACACATGCATGAAGGCACCGCATGTCGGATATGCAAGCAACCATACCACTGAATTTGCATAGGATTGACACCAATAAATGAGGCGTACAATACAAGAGGGAAGAACCTCCATTTCTGCGATAGTTGTTTCGATATCACATGGCAAGTCATACAGACTGTAGAAAATACAGAAGTACAAGATAGACTGAAATATTGCCAAGACATAGCTACCTTTCACAGAAAATG